>PVLD010010798.1:0-68823 GCA_004027595.1 Dinomys branickii | reverse complement strand
AAATGAAGATAACTTTATATTATACAGCATCCAGTGCAAATCCCCTACTATCTTATCTATAATTTGGTATTTCCTTTAATGTTTTTGTGTTAACTAATGTGAAGATAACTATGTAATACAACATCCAGTTCTAATTCCCTACTATATTCTGTATAACTTTGTATTTTCTGTATTGTTTATGGCTTTTCTGGTTCATATGCCTCCATTCTTTTGTCTTTAAAATAAAATTTAAAAAAAAAAGAAAATAAATAAATAAATAAATTCCCTAAATTCATCACTATGAAAGGATCTCTTCAGAGATACTGCTATACCTTGGGTGCTCTTATTTTTCAAATATCTCTACATGTCCCATTTCTCTATAGTGGAATTTCTAACCTTCTCTGACTACAGAAAGTAGAAAATACCCTTTGTTACACTTACCATCTGTGTACCACTGGAAGTGTATCCCCTCGGTAAATCCTGTCTAAGTGCTGAACCTTGAATTTTTAGTGGCATTTCCCACTCTGAAACTGAACAAATAAAAACCAACTTTGAATATAATATAAATGGTGGGTCTGTTTATGTTTATTTTCAAGATAAACACAGTTAAGAAGAAAAAGGCAATTTTGAGAATTTAGACTATGCCAAAAGTTCCACAATAAGGATAAAAGTTCAAAATTTTACATACTTTAAAATTGACTCTGTAAGTTAACAATGAAGATAAACCAAAAGAATTTTATCACAGAAATACAAGAAGAAATATCTGAACAAAAATATCATCAAAATAAGCTAGAAAGACAAACTGAAAGTAATAGAGTAGATGAAATTAAAGATAAGCTAATTTCTGAGACAAATAACATCAATCTTCTAAGAAGAAATATCTTTAAAAGTTTCTTCATTATGCTCCCAAACATACACATAAGAAAACATAAGCCCTGAGAAATATGACTCAATTTGCCTAGTTATTAGTGAAATTATGTAGCACATCTTCCCAAAGCAGAGACAGCATGGAGCTGACTTATAAAACACCCCTCTCTGTTTGACTTAAGGACTTCACAAATGAAGTCACAGTGTGGTTCTTCAGGCCCAGACTCTGGGCTCTGTGTCTTGCAGGGAAGATCTAAAGCAGCTTCCTAAAAAATGGCAGTAGCATGACTTACTATAAAACAAAAAGATAACACCCATCTCACTCCTCTGATTCCAAGGATACATCACGGCAGCTTATATATCTAATTAGACAGTTGTAACATTCATTCTTCTTTAAATAGGATTATCTGGATTCTTATCAACATAAATTTTTTTTTGTCTTTTTGAGACAGGGTCTTGCTATGCAGTTCAGGCTGGCCTTGAGCTCACTTTGTAGCCCAGGCTGGTTTCAAATTCACACTGATCCTCCTGCCTCAGCCCCGCAAGTGTGCGCACCAGCATGCCTGGCATTAACATCAATCACTAATCAACAAGCATTACTTAGCAGTCATAAAATGTAATGCCTTAGCTCTCAATACTGTTACCTATCAACTTCATAAAAAGTGGTATACTCTACAATGTGGGATTAGTAACAGGAACTACTATTTATTGAGAAATGCAACATGTTGTAAGGAGCTTATATACTATAAGATCCTATACACTAGGAGCTTACATATATATATATATATATATATATATATATATATATATATATATCTTTAATTATTATAAAATGCTTCATAGCAGATAATAATCACTGTTAATGATAAAACAATGTAGATTGAGAAAACACTAAGCAATTGGTCCACTATCTTTTAGTGAGGAAATGGAAAACTAAGTCTTTAGTGTTGGTAGGTTTGTCCCTAAAGTCTGATCCTCTGTGTCATTAAACTCCAAAATGATCACCATATAAAGGACTCTGGAAGATAACCCTGGATTACTTAAAATGTGATCTGCTTTTTACAACTAGGCATTAGGCCTGAAATGTCAGTTTTACTAACAATTCAGAATGCAACTCAGCTGCTGGGCATGGTGTTGCACACCTGTAATCTAAGCACTCAGGAGGCTGAGTCAGGAAGATTGCCACAAGGCTGAGGCCAGTCTGGGCTACATAGTGAGTTCAAGGCCAGCTTGAACTACACAGTGAGGCCCTGCCTAGTTCACAAGGGTCTCAGTATACAAACACACTGAGTACTCTGAGCTCTGCCTAGTACTCACAGCAGAGAGCAGAAAGTATCTACAGGATCAGCACTATAACAAAGTTTGCCAAAACTTGGGTATTTGGTAGATCATTTCAAGGAAACACCTTATGTTATTACTCATGACCTTTTTCCACTAAGTTTTGCTTCTATTTTTATTTATTTCTTCCTTTCTCTGCCTTTAATTTATGTATTAAGGAAATAAAAATGCAGTAAAGACCATCAACCACAGAACTAATCAAACAGCAAAAAGACTCTGGGATCAAAGACAGGGTATTTTAGAATATAACTCGCAGGAGAAAGATGAAGAAACTTTATGGTATTCATGGAACAGAGTCAAAACCACAAATATGTGACTCATAAGACTTGAAGAGAAGAGAAAGACAAAGAAGTAGAACTGATATTTTTAAAAAGCAGTAAAAGAAAATGTTTCACTCTGGTCAGCATGCTCTTTTTGGTAAGCATGTGCACAAGCTTCTCAGGTAAAACATGTAAAACATGGCTACAAGTTTACAGACTAAATGGAAAAAAATCAGTGCTGAAAAATCTGAAGAAATCACCAGCAGAGTAAAAAGAAAACCCACAAATTGGGAAAAACTTTTAGCCAATGTCTCTTGGACAAAGGACTTATATCTAGACCATATAAAGAATTTTTTAAAAATTCAGCTCCTTCAAATTCAAAGACCCAATCCAAAAATGGGCATCTGAGATGAATACACACTTCTCAGATAAAGAAATACAAATGGCAAATAAACACATGAAAAAATGTTGAACATCATTAGTCATTTGAGAAATGCAAATTAAAACAATGCTGAGATTCCATCTCACCCCAGAAATTATGGCTATCATTAAAAAATCAACCAATAACACATGCTGGCAAGGCTATGGAGAAAAAGGAACCCTTCTCCACTATTAGTAGGAGTGTAGACTGATGAAAGCACTGTGGAAATCAGTTTGGAGATTCCTCAGTAAGCTAGGACTAGAGGTCCCATTCAACCCAGCTATCTCCCTTTTGGGTATTTTTCCAAAGGATCTGAAAACACCATATCACAGCGATATATGTGCACCCACGTTTACAGCAGCACAATTTGTTAATAGCTAAATCACGGAAGCAAACTGATTGAGTGAGAATTAGGTACGCAATCTAACACGACTCAGAGGAGGAGAGAGATATAAACAGCAAGAGATAAAAGTTTAATGCGGGCATGGGGGAGTCAGCACTCAGACAGCTATGCTGGCTCTCTGAAGACAAAGGACAGGGTTGGAGCTTATATGCATTCGGAGGGGAGGGGGCACAGGGTAGCCGACGTAGGCTGCTCAGCATACCTTGCTGAAGGGGGATTAGATCATTGTTGGCCTGCGTGGGCTTTGGCAAAGACAGCTGGGAAGAAGAAACTACAGGGGTCTCTGGGAAGAAGGAGCTGGGCACCATTATAACTCAGCATTGGACTGTCGCCATGAGGACTGGGCAAGTCTCAGGTGGGAAACCTATCACAAACGAAATGCCCATCAACTGAGGAATGGATAAAAAGTTGTGGTGTTTTCATATAATGGAATATTACTCAGCTATAAAGAAAGATAAACTAGAGGCTTTTATAGGTAAATGGATGCAACTTGAGACCATAATAAGTGAAATAAATCAGACCCTCATGTGTAAACACCATATTGTCTCACTAGCATAAGAACCTGAAAGAGTAAATAAAATCTAGGAGGTAATGTAGGGGACAGTAAATCTTAGCATATTATTTTAGATAAAATAGTTTTAGTAAAGACCCAAAACATATTTTGGGAAGCCTCCCCGGACACTGAAGAGCTAATCCCCTAGTCAAACTCTGCCCAGAACCAAGATAAAGGGCGCCCAGGCCTAGATAACCTCTGTGGCCCCGCCTGAGTAGTTTCATCTCCTCGCCCTAGGTAAACATTGTAACCCTAAAGGAATGCATAGGCTGTTAAAAAGGAGACAAATGAAACAATGGGGGAAACATCTATCGAGGTTAGACATTCGACCTGAAACTGACCCCGGGTCATAAGGGAGGAGGGAAAAACCATATGGTCACCCGGGGTCAGCAAATGTAACACCCTAATCTGTAACCATGGAAACCCAAAACTTACTTAGGATCTGAATCAGAACCAGCAGATGCCCACTTCCCTGGCTGGCAAGTCAGGGATGAAGGAGGACTAGCCTTCAAAAATTAATTTTAAAAAAATTCTGTTTATTTTCTGAATAGAGTCCTTCAGTCTCTTGTGCAATACAACACGACTTTCACCATAACACTACAATAGATACTATAAAAGGGAAGGAAACTGTTCAAAAGGATAGAACAGGGATGAGAGAAAAGAGAAAAGAAAAGAGGGAAAAAATATGTATATATGTATACACAGATTAGCTAAGATAGTTGTACTAATAATTTTGCTTTATTGAAAGGAACAGTTAATATTCAATTGTTTGATCAGTTATACATGCCTATATTTGTTTATCTGAGTAACCAATTTGAAGACATCAATACGTAAAACAATAATCATTGCTAATTTAATATCACCTTGTCTAAAATTCTGTATTGCTTGTATTGTTCTTGTTATTTTGTAAATGTATGTGCATTTGTTAATATTTTCATTCTTTTATCTTTAAAATAAAAAAATACTTGAATACACTAATGGTATGTATTAATAACATTGTTCCTATGAAGATTTTAAACATAATTAAAAATGCTAACAGTAGTAATTTGTTAAGGAATATACAATAATAAAAGGATATAAATTGTGAAAGCAAAGCCATAAAATGAAGCTGGGTGTGGTGGCTCATGACTATAATCCTAGCTACTTGAGAGGCAGAGAAGAAAGGATCACAAGCTGGAAAAAGCCAAGTACTTATTAAGACAGGGGTCTGGGGGTGGGGGAACATAAAATAGGAAAGGTGATATGAACTATAGTTATTTTATGCAAGCAAAGGTAAGTTTTTATCAGCCTAAAATTTTTGTGTGTGTGCCTTTTTGAGACAGGCTCTCGCTATGCAGTTCAGGCTGGTCTTGAGCTCACGTTGTAGCCCAGGCTGGTCTCAGACTCCCAGTGATCCTCCTGCCTCAGCCTCCTGAGTGCTGGGATTACAGGTAGGCACCACCACGCCCAGCTATCAACTTAAAATATTGTAAGATTTTTTTCTGGTACTAGAGTAGAACCCAGGTGCACTTTGACAATGAGCTAAATAACCAGCTATTTTCATGTTTTTATTTTGAGACAGTCTCAATACATCACTAAATTGCCCAAGATGGGCTCAAACTTGTGAGCCTCCTATTTAGTCAACCACAGTGGTAGGATTATATGCATGGGCCACCACATCCAGCTTTTATTTTTTTATACTGAAACACAAAAAGCCACTAAGTTGCCCTGGATGACCTTGAACTTGAGATCCTCCTGCCCCAACCTCATAAGCAGCTGTGATTACAGGTATACGCTACTATGTCCGGTTTATATGTTTTACATAAAGTGCATAGTAACCACCAAGCAAAAACTTGCAGGAGATGCCCAAAAAACAAGAAGCAAGGAATTACAAGATATCACAAGTGAAAGTTGCCTACTGAAAAAGAAATAAAACAAAATCTATTAAACAATCAGGAAGCTACGTGCAGTGGCACATACCTGTAATTCCAGCGCCTAGGGAGGCTTAGGCAGGGAGACCATGATTCAGAGCCCTTGCCTGGGAATGTTAGTGAGACTCGGCCTCAAAATGAGATATATACTATATATTAAAAGGGCTGGGGACATTGCTGAGTAGTAGAGAATTCTTGGGTTTGATCTCTAGCACTGGAAAAGAAAATCAGGAAGCAATAAAATGGCCATAATAGATCCTTACCTACCAATAGTTACACTAAACACATGGATTAAATTCTTCAATCTAGTTTGAGGATGTAGCTCACTGTTAGAATGCTTGCCTAACATGCACAAAGCCCGAGGTTTTACCCTCAGCACCACAAAAATAAAAAATAAAAACTATACAGTGATTACTCAAAAAATTAAACATAGAGCCACTGTATGATACAGCAGTCCGTCTACTGGGTAGATTTCCAAAGGATATGCCATCAGAATGTCAAATAGTATCTACATACCCACATTTACTGCAGCACTACTCACAACAGACATTTCAACAATCCAAGTGCCTACTCATGTATAAATAAATAAAATGTAACACACATACTTGTAGTGAAACATAAATCAACTTCAAAAAAGACAAAAAAAAACCCCTACCTTCGGTGAGAAGGAGCAACCTAGACGGCATTATGTTAAGTCAAATACACTAAGCACAGAAAGACAAAAACCACATGATCTCATGACAAACAACGTAGAAAAGCGGAAGTCACAGAAACAAAGAACAAAACAGTGGTAACTGAAGACTTAGGGTGAAGGGGTTGAGGGAGGTTGGTTAATAAAAGGCACAAAACTTCACTTAGAAGGGTAAGTTCCGGGCTGGAGGTACATCTCAGTGGGCTAAGTGCTTGCCGCTGAGCACTAGGGCCCTGAGTTCGATCCCCGGTCCCGGGGGAAAAAAAAAAAGGGTAAGTTCCAAAGACCTATCCTACATCATGGTGACTATACTTAATAGCAATATGTTGCACATTTCAAAATTATTAAAAGTACATTTTAAATGTTCTAACTACATATAAAAATGTAAGAGTCCAACAGTCCTCAGGGGCAACCCTGAGGACTCGGCTGGGCCCCTGGGAGCGCCTCGCTGGGGCTGAGCTCGGCGGTCTGAGGGGGCGACCCCGTGGACCAAACCAGGCCCCCAGGAGAGCCTCACTGGTGCAGAGCCCAGCGGTTTGCAGGGTCAACCCCACAGACTCAAGCGGACCCCCAGGAGCTCATTAAGGTGAAGCCCAGGGGTCTGCAGGTCAAACCCACAGACTGGACCAGACCCCCGAGGACCTTGAGGGTTTATCAATCAGGTATGATCATAGTGTATTTGGTTCCCTGCCTATGTACCATCTTTGAGGATGGGTGCTTTTCCACCTACTGCCATAGTAATTTAAGTGCACCCATGTTTATTACAGCATAATTTGAAGCAGCCATGTGCCTTCCCAATGTGAGAGCCCGAGGGAGTAAATAAACCAAAAAGTACAGTTACTGTCAGAGGGAAGACGACTGATTGGGTGGGAGAACAACGGAGATGAGGGTGGAGAAAACTGATGAATTGAACATGCCATTATTTTTATAACTGAGTAACAAAAGTGAAGATGTCATTTTGTAATACAGCATCCGTTTGTAATTCCCCAATATCTGCTCTATAACTCTGTGTGTCCTTTATCCGTTTTGCATTTTTGTGGTTTATAACTGAGTAAGAAATGGGAAGATCACATTGTGTAATACAGAAGCCATTGTTAATCCCCTACTATTCTATGTGTTTCCTTTATTGTTTTTGAGATAACTGACAAAAGTGAAGATGATACTATGTAAAGCCGCATTCATTGTCAATCCCCTACTCTCTTCCCCATAATTTGTGTATTTCCTTATTGTTTTTGTGTTATTCAAGTTTAAATTCTTTTATCTTTAAAAAAATACATTAAGCAGCTTGATTTAGCTACTCCACAGTATAAAGAGATATAAAATATCATACACACTGTAAAGCCAAGTAAAACAAAGTGTTTTTCAAAAGCCTCCCCCCGCCCATACCAACAGAGGAACAAGTCAAATTGGAATTTAACCAACTCTTATTTATCCACAAGACAGAAGGTTACAACAGACAAAGCAAGGACTCAGGACATAGCTCAGTGGACATCCACAAGGTCCCAAGGTCCCAGATTGGATCCCCAGCACCACAAAAAACAAGCATAAAAACAAAAACAAAAGACAGAATAAACACCTGTTGGGCAGGGCCTTTATTAGGGGTTATACATGGAATACACAAGCAAAGACCTAAAGGGCATTCATTGGTGTGCTGACTGTGACAGTTAGGGATGACAAGGGAAATTTCATGGCAAGGATCAGCCTCTTCAGAAAAAAGGAATAGATAGTCTTTACCTCAGTCTGATCTTCACACTCATGCATCCAGCTACCTGGGAAGGGCACTCACAGTCTGTTGGTGGTAAAATTGTGGCACCAGGGAAATACGAGTTTATCAGGGACCTGGCCAAGATCCTCAACTGCCTTGTCAGAGGTATTGAGAAAGGATAAAATAAGAAACAGAGACAAATTTAGCAATGCGTGAAGCAGGGCTGGGAGGTCAGTGCCTCAGGATGGGCAGAGACAGACCCTCCAAGCCAGGTACTATTTATTGGGTGTGTACACAGTGACTGGAGGGGCGAGCAGAAGAGTGAATGTTGGCAGAAGACTCAGAGGTCGATAACTCAGCAGGGAATGGATAATATGGGGATGACTTAAGGAGGGCAGAGATGACCTTATGCTAAGAAGGACCTTGCTCTGGAGTGTTTTTTAATCTTAGTGGTCTTAGTTTAGTCTTGGGTGGGAGAGGGTGACAAATATCAATTGTAACCTCGAGGATAATCACAGTAGTAACTATACTTGTCATCCCTAAAAAGTTAATGGGAAATCTCAAAAGGGTGATACCATAATCTCAAACCTCCATTTATCCCTTAGGGAAGTGTGCAAAATTAGCCATTAAGAATTTATGATCCCCAACATCAATTTTTAAAAATTTATAACATACTAGCTGGTCACAATGGTGCATGCCTGTAACCCTAGCACTCAGGAAGGCTGAGGCAGGAGGACTGAAAGTTCCAGCCCAGGGCCAGGTGTGGTAGCACACATCTGTCAACCCAACACTTTGGGACTGAGGCAGAAGTATTGCAAGTTGAGGTCCACCTGGACAACTTGGCAACTTGGCAAGACCCTGTCTTAAAAAAAAGAAAAAAGAAGTTCAAGCCCAGCCTAGTCAACTTAGGGACTCAGTGAAACAGTCTCAAAAAATGAAACAGTCACAGTACAAAAGTTCTGGGTTCAGTCTCATCCCCAGGATTCCAAAAATAAATAAATAAATAAAATGAAGTAAAATAAAAAATTATAATACATTCCATTCTATGATGCCTCAGTATCCTCAAAATACACTTTGGGATAGACAGCACTTGCCATTTTGGCTGTGTAGTTGTATAAGTTAGGTGAGACAGACATGGCCGCCAGATGCAAAGTTTGATAAGAATGAGAACCAGCAAGAGGAACGTTCATTAGGCATCTAACAAAGGTCGGGAACCCTCTCCACAATCAGGTAACTCCCTTGGCAACAACAGCCAGGAAACAGGTCCAACATCTCTGAATTTAAAAGAACCCTTTGGAAGATAGATGCTCATTATTTCATAAAAGATCTTTACCTCTTGGCTTATTCCTTCAGTTTGTCCTATACTTGTCTACATACAAGAGCAGGTGGTGCTCTGAATGATCCATTCCGCCTTGGTTAATATTCTGTCAAGAGCCATTTATCCACTTAATTTCACATGGAGACTCAAGGCTTGCTGCACAAGGGACAATGTTGCTGGTGGTCACTGGATATGATTTGAGTGGACAACTGACAGGTTATCGATTGGCAGGTAGGTCTAGATTTTGTTTGACAAACACAGTTGTGGGTATGGAAATCTGGGCATCCTGAATGTTTCCACTACACATCCGTATACAGTTTCATTACAGAAAACACATATAATAGTGGAAAAGAAAGCATAAAGTGTTGTATCTGTGAGTCTGGGCCACAGCAGATTCCAACAGTGCCAGTACTCAGCATAATGTAACTATGACAATTTTGTGTTGTGCTTCATCAGGGAGAAAGAGTGTCCAGATGCAGCGGCACATGCTCGTCATCTCAATTACTTGAGAGGCTAAAGTAAGAGGATCACTGAAGCCCAGGAATTCAAGATCAGCTTGGGTAACACATAAAGATCCCACCTCTGTAGAAAAATAGGAGCCAAGTGTGGGGTCACACACCTACAACCTAGCACTTCGGAGGCTGGGGCAGTAGGATCGCTGCAAGTTTGAGGCTAGTCTGAGCTAAACAATGAGTTCAAGGCCTCAGGAACTGCGTAGTGAAACCACCCCACAGGACTAGGTATATGTTTTGACTCAGAGAGCCTTAGATGGTCCTGGCTCCCCTCCACACTGGATTCGTTGGTCTCTCGTTGTACCACGGCAAGGAACGGCGATGGGTATGAGGAAAACAGACAAGAGACAAGAGCTGGGTCGAGTGGAGGTGACCTCCTACCGGACTGGCAAGAGGACCTCACTTCAACGGTAGGGGCGTTGCCTTATACTCTCGCAAAGTTAGTATCACAAGAGGCAATTCTGCCTAGCGGCTAACGACTAATTGTCCAGGCAGGATGTCCTTCTCAAGACTGAGGTAGCCTGACTGCTTGAGGCACTCTGGCTCTGTCCTGCCCTCCCACATGCTTCCCGCTCCCATGGCTCCCAACACCGCTCAGCCAGAAAGCCAGGTTCAAAGATAGATGGAGGTGAAACTGGTTCACTGAAGAAACTCTGCTTCCTTCCCAGGGCAGTGATTTAGCTTTCTGTACGTTTGGAGATCCTGGTCTCTAGTAAGGAATGCTCTCCCAGACAGCAATCACAGTTCCAGCACACAGGAGATGAAATTGCCATCTGGAAATCTGGGTCCCTAAGACAACAGAAAAAGTTGAGGGGAGGGCCTACTGGGTGGAGTAATTAGTCCAATTACTGAAGGCAAAATGCAGTACTGTTATACAACTGAAACAAGAAGGATGAAGTCTAGAACTTCCAAATAGTACCTCTATGCTGCACAGAAAAAGTTAACTGAAAAAGGTAGGATGACAGAAGAACAGACCTCTGGGGAGAGAAGCTTTGAGTCCCTTTACCATATACATGAACAGAGCACAGCAGACAGCTAAAGAGAAGCAATTGTTGAGGAAATAAGCCATAGACAGTCAGTTATAACCTCAAGAATAATCACAGTATTAAAAAATGTAAAAGTCTGGTACATTTTTATAGGCCAAGTACATGCCCATAATCCCAGTATTTGGGAGGCTGGGGCAGGGGGATGCCTGCAAATTCAAGGCCCAGTTGGGCTAAACAGTGAGTTCAAGCCTGGACCACACAGTAAGATCTTGTCTCAAAAAAAAGTTTCATATAATTCCCTTGTTGCATACACACACACACACACACACACACACACACACATCCTATCTCCTTCTTATTTTTACATACTATATGTCACTAGAGGTTAAACACATAATTTTGGTTTTAGGTAACAGAATATTCGGTGAAGTTACGACTGCGCCGAAAGAGTAGTTGCTATGGCCTGATGTGGCAGTGCGGTGAGCACCAGTATGGGGAGTACGCATCTGCTCACAGTAGGGAAGGGGGAGAACCTCTTTATCTTCTTCGATTGCAACACAGATTTAATTATTGTGAAGAAATTCAAATGTGCGCAGAAGGGCATATGTGGATGGTGAGCAGCCAGAAAGCAGACTGTGCCAGTTACCAACAAACCTCAGCCCCAACTTCACTTTCAGGAACTGCTGTGGAACACAAGACCGTGTTTTATGTTAGATTAACATCACTCTAAGCTTCATTCGGAAAGTCACACACTTGTTTAATACAGTTACTGCTCTGGGATCCCTTTACAGGCTTCACATCCATTATGTGAAACCCAGTCAAAGCCTGTCACCTGCGGTCTAGTAAAAGCTTCCCTTCCCTGTGTGGTTGTTTGCTACAGGGCCAGCTGACACAACATCTAAGGACAACACAGCCAGATCAGCTCCAGAGTCATTAAGACATGTCCCTCCTTTGTACCTGTTCTCTTTGTACGAGCCACCCAAGCCCAGTGGAAAAGGTGAGGATGAGGCCCATAGGCATCTCTAAAGGAACTGTCCTAGATGCTTCCCTCGCTCATTCACCCTCCACCCAAAGATGAGCACCCTGCTATGTCCAGACTTTCCATTGGCCCTAGGGGCTTGTGTCTTACCTTACATGTGAGTACAACATATGGGTATGTCCATATCCTAGACTTGTTGACTACCTAAATTAGGGTTAACTGAGTGAACACTGGCAGTGCTTAGGCTATCCACAGGGCCTCTTTCACACCATACATAATAGAGCTTAATGGCGCACTGTTGCTTTCCATTAGCAGGATGTGCCTAGTAAAAGATGGCACCCAAACGATACACTTGGTCAGACATCAGGCAGTCACCTCAGCTAGTGATGTCCTGGTTCTGCCTCTACATTTATCATAAACTCCAGGGCTATCACCACAGATTGTTTCCTCCAAAGTAAAAACAAAACAAAACCTCTGGAAATCTCTTCCCTGACAAATACCTCAAATAGCAAGCAAAACCAAACATCCCCACATATACTAAAGACACAAAACAGGGCCTTGCCAGAAAATTCCTTATTCCCTTTGGAGACACAGACATCACTAATCATGGTGAAATTATTCCTCAATGTCCTAGCAAGGATTCTAATTCAAGTTAATTTTCTATCCATAAAAATTGAAATTCATGCTTTACCCCATCTTCTCCTGATTTACATTAGTTCAGTAAACATCAATTAGTTGTTCTGCCAGTTATATGTTGAAGAGGAAGTTCTTTGCTCAGCTTCTTTCACAAACTACAAGTGATCCAAGCGTCACCCTGGGAGTAATCCCTGAGGAACTCCCCTCTCTGTCCCTCCAAAGGCAAGTGGCCAATTCACAGAAAGCTCCTATCTCCTACTCCCATCACCTCATGGCTAACTTCTACCACTCCTTTCTTTCACTTCTCCCACTTAAAGACAGAAAAAATAATACTACCTTCTACTTCCAGACCCTCACTAATCTGTACTAATTCATTTATTCTTTTGGTTTCACATTAGCCTCTTCCACCCGTTTACAAGTTTCCTAAGAATAACCATAGCTCAGTGGTGCTGAACTTATGGCACACAAGCTATAAAAGAATCAGCATCACTGCCCGAGGTTGAATTTTGTCACTTTGCCCTCTCCAACCATACAGGAATCATCAGATTACAGAAATACAAGAAACTGAGAAACATCTGACCATACCAGGAGAATACAATCAGATTATGTGACTTTCTGAAAGAAGTCACTCTTCCAAAACACAACAGATAAATAGCAGCCACCGCTCTAGGTTCAAAGATAATTAAAGACATAAAGAGACCTAGGCTTGGTGTTTCAGGCCTGTAATGTCACACCCCTCTAGAAAGCTGAAACAGGAAGATCTCAAGTTTGAGCCCAGCCTGGGAAACAGTCTCTGTCTCAAAATAAAAAATGTTAAAAAAACGGGTTGAGGATATAGCTCAGTACAAAAGACTTGGGTTCAGTCCCTGTGAGGAGAGAGGGACCAGAGAAGCCTTAACAGACACAGGAACCAAGAACTCAAAGCATACTTTTGCATTGCGGAGAATTTTCCTTTTTTACATAGGCTACATATTCATAACTTCTTTAATTTTCTTACTTTAAAAGATGCATCACCTAACATTTAAAGCTCAATTATCCTGCCTGCAATTTTATCCCTTTCCAAATGTTCCCTTTCCAAAAACCACATTCATAGGCCGGGTGTGGTGGTGCACGCCTGCAATCCCAGAAACCGGCAGGAGAATCGCTGGGAGTTCGAGGCCAGCCTGGGTTACAAAGTGTGTTCAAAACCAGCCTCAACTGCACAGTGAAACCCTGTCTCAAAACAAAGTATTCATATTTTATTTTTCTGAAGAGAGAGAAAATAATAAAATTTTAAAAACAGCACCAGTGCGGACTTTCTAATCGGGTAGACACTGACCTAGGAGGCTCCGATGATGACGATGGCTGAGTGTTCTGTTTACTCGAATGACATGCAGTCTACACACAAGTATATTCACATACAAAGACACGCGCAACCCACACACCTATAAAGTAGCTTCTTTCTCCCTAAATGTAATATGTCAAAAATATTCTCCACGATGAAAGTAATCATGTACTACAAACATGTACTAATAAAAAAAAATTAAATGACGATTAATACAGGTCGCGAAAAGACAAAGCCCGCGCAACACGCGCACGCCCTCACAGCGCCATGGTGGGCTGAAGCCAGCAGAGCCGGCTCCGCGAAGACTGGGCCTCTGCCGCAGTCTCCACGACTCCAACCCAGGAAATTCTTTGCCTTCTGGAAACAAAAACACCAGAGATTGCCCTGGAGACTTCTGAAAATGCAGTCGCCGGCTGCAGAACCCCCGGAAGCGTCCTCGCGACGAACTCCGACAAGGCTGACTGGACCTCCTCAGCGACCACCCAGCGGCCGGCGCAAAGGGACGCGGGCGGAGCGACCCGGCCTCCCTGCGAGGGTGCGCAGACACACCCGGTCGCCCACCGCCCCTCCCGTCGCCGGCCGGGCCCCTAACTCACTTCACCAGAGCCGCTGAGGTATAAATTTGACAACCAGCCACCAGACCCTAAGACGCTACGCCGGCGTGACGTCACTTCCGCTTCCATGCCTCAAGTGCTGTGGAGTGGGGTTCTGCACGGCTTGGTCCTCAAACATTTGAGAATCCGTTAGTAAGGGAAACTTGCCCGCAGCCCCAGTACTGAAGAGTGAACCCCTAGCCACCCCAGTGCTTGCTCAACGGGCCCAAAAACAAAATGTAAGGACAAGAGGGAAAGGTATTTGTGGCTCATTAATACATACTTGGACTCAAGGCTGACACAACTGACACTACTGTAGTGTCCCTAACCTGCTTGCTAAAAGCAGAAACCAACACTTAACATCCCAACAGCACCTTTCAAATAACCTACTAGACGAGGGAGCTGTCTGATGGCAAGTTTATTACATAGGACCCATCCCCTCAGGAGGGTGACTAAGATTCCCTCACTGGAATAAACTCATGCTCTGGATGCAGACTTGCTTTTCCCTTAATTATGTTTCTGCTAGCACCGTATGTGGTGCTTTTAAGATGTCTTACCCATGGTCACGGCATTCATGTGGCACTATTTCTCCTCAGGGAACCCTTTTTACTGCATAGGAGGTACAAAAGTAGGCATGTGTCCCTGTGATCAAATGAGCTTCTTATCATGCATCTCATGACTCACAAGTACATGACTTCAATGAAAGGGGAGTAGCTTACACTGTAAAATAAGAATGCCATGTAGCCATTTTATATACCACTAAACTAAGAGGCAAAGAAGAAAAACAAAAAATGAAGGAGTGGTTCTACTGCTTGGAGCAACTGATTCCAAAGGAGCCCCATGTGGTGGCGCACGCCTGTAATCCCAGCACTCAGGAGGCTGAGGCAGGAGGATTGCTGCAAGTTCAAGGGCAGCCTGGACTACATAGTGAATTCAACGCCAGCCTGAACTGCATAGTGAGACTCTGTTCTCAAACAAAACAAAGGACCAAAGGAAACTTGGGGTAGAGCTATATAATTAAATTATAATTATAATTTAGACATTTGCTGTATCCCTTGAAATTCCGGAGGGAGGACGGTGGAGGATGAATAAAGGAAAGCAGGAGTCGGAAGCTGAGGTCAGGTGGAGTCTCCTCCCGACGGAAGAAAAGGCTGCCCAAGTGTGGTGCATTCACTTATACAATCAGCATAAGAGGCTGTTTACAGAGAATTTTAAGGGTAGGGTAAGATCTGGAATAGGAAGAACATCTAATCTTTAACAAAACATCATGCCTTGGTGGTTACATGGGAACAAGAAAAGGAGTTGTATTATTTCAGGGACAGCCAAGTCATCATGTGTCAGCTCCCTGAGCTGCATACACTTCTCACGGGGCCCTGCCAAACTCGTGAAAAGCAATCACTTTGTCCTCGATGCCTACTTTGTATACAAGTTAGTGGTTATTAGACTTACAGTTTAGTTAACTTAGGTAGTAATATTGTGAGGATGTCATTTGAAAAGAAGCGAGTATGGCCTGTAATAGGAAACCGCACTAGCTCACTTAGAAGAGCAGGAACTTCTCTTGAATTATGTTGAGTAGAAATATAGTTAACTAATGAAATGGAATTGAAATGCTTTTGTGGATGGGCGCTTATGGATGATGAACTGTGCACTGTCAGTTATCAATGTGTTAGTCTTGACTCTAAGGATTGTTTTTAACGTAGGTTCCTTTAGTAGCATTGACAGATGAAGAAACTGAGTTATTTTTGTGAAAGTTGCTAGGGCTTTTTGTTTTGGATTTTGCTTTTTTGAGACGAGTCTTGCTACCTAGTGCAGACTGAGCTTGAACTCTATATCCCAGGCTGGCCTCCAACTCAGTTACCCTCCTGCCTCAGCCTCCCAAGTGCTAGACATGCATGCTCCAAGCTCTCATGGTTAACTTATGTGTACAAGGTCAGAGATAGAATCCGAACTTGGCTTCAGAGCTTAAGTTGGCTTGTTTGGGGTATGTTTTGGTTTTGCTTTTTGTGACAGGGTTTCACTATGTAATCCAGGCTGGTCTTGTACTCCAAGGTATTTCTGCCTCATCCTTGCAAATGCTGGGACTGCAAGTGTGCATCACCAAACTTAGGTCCAGGATTTGTTGCATACTACATTTCACCACTTAGGAACAAGGGGATACTGTACATCTGTCTTGTCCTGTAAGTGTTCAAAATTTATTAGTGCGTATGAATTATACACAATGGTGTCATTTTGTCATATTCATATACATGCATAATTTCATTTCACCCTTCTTGCTACTCTCTTGGCCTTTCTGCTCACTTCACCCATTCCCCTCGAGTCTCCCCATTTTTGAGCATTTAATCATGCCTACTTTAAGCTGCTGGGTATAGGGGAGCACTAAGGGGTAAAATGCAGAGGACCTGTTCTTGCTGCATCCAGCTCTGCAGGGTAGACTGCAGAGGCACCTGTTATACCTGCCCCATATCATGTCACAGAACACATGGCCCACAGGAGATCCAGAAACCTGGATGTCCTAACGTGCATAACAAAGCTCAAAAGTCTGCCATGGGAGAGGCAGTCAGCAAATGACCAAGCTCCCTGGCTTGTTTCCTGTGTCCCTCCTGAGTAGACCCTTTTCTAGGATGTTTGGTAAGTGTTGACACAATCCCCTTTGTACATCTGTCCACATTACGCCCTCAATCAAATGTTTGTTATTACTCTCCCAAGCGACACTGCCATTGAAACCTTCATTTTTGTTGCGACAGGGTCTCACTATATAGTCCCAAGTTGGCCTCAAACTTGCATCAATCCTCCTGCCTCAGCCTCCCACATGCTGGAGTCCCAGGCCTGGGAACCTGCCCAGCTAAGGCTTTACAATGGCAGTAGAGGCTGAACTCTCTCTGCTCATTGGCACATCAGGTGCAGTTTCCCCGTACCATGGAGCTTTGTTTCAGTTTGTCTAGCAATTACACAGTTCAGACTCAGTCACTGGAAAACCTCAACTTCTCCACCCAGCGGGTTAGAACTAGTGTCTGGCAGACCTTAAGAACAAGATTTCTACTTTCTCAGATTCACACTTGAATGTGTACAATACCTGTTAGCTTATTTCTAGAATATGGGAAACATGAAGGGATTCTGTCATCATTATGGTTCCAATTGAGTTGGTTTTGAGTCCTATAGGACAGTATGGTCAATCTGACTTCAACAGGTCTGTGTCTTTGTTCTGTTTTGAGACAAAGTCTTGCTGTGGAGCTCAGGGTGGCCTTGAACTCATGGCTATCCTGCCTCAAGCTCCTGGGCGCTGGAATTACAGGCATGCAACACTACACTTGGTAACAGATGTGTGTCTTTTAGAGATTGGCAGACTTTCTTGACACCCTTCCAACCGCCTTCATGAAGGGGCCATGGAGCAGGAATCACAGGTATTCTCTAGCTGAGATCAGCCTCCAGCAGAGAACAACTCCTACAAGTGCAAACAATGGGACATATCCAGTAATGAATGTGCAAACCTTTTCTTTCCTAGGTAAGCCATAAGACTAGAAACCCAATCAATGCCTTGACTGCAGACATATTAGGTCATGAGCAGAAAAAGAAAATAATCAGTTCTGAAAAAAGTGAAAATGGAAAATTTGATTATTGCTTCATTACTTGAAAATGAGTCCATATCTAGGTCTGATTCAAATGGGTGAAACATTTTATTTGAGTGCTGGGTCCCCAGACCTTATACAGGCAAAGATATCCCAGCCCTCTGTGTCACATTAATGAGTTGTGCCAAAGGTAAAAAGCTGTTTCTATCTATGCAGCAAGATTTTTAAAAACTACAGTGAATACTTAATTTAGAAATTATAGTAAAAGACATCTCAACCAATGTCCCTCAGAACACCCCCCCCTTGGAGCTTGTTTCTTTTCTTTTCTTTTTTTTTTTTGCAGTACTGGAGATCGAACTCAGGACCCTGCGCTTGCTAGGCAGGCGCTTATTCCACTGAGCTATACCCCCAGCCCTTGGAGCTTGTTTCATATGCACCGACCCCTCGGTCGCCCTTGCCTCTCCCTGGAGCAGTTCTGCAAGCCCTCTTTCTACCTTCAGTCACACTACCACAGCGGCCTCTGTACCCTCAATTAATTCCAAACAGTGACTTTTCAAGGCCATTTTGACTTCTGAGGAGCTAGAAGTCACCTGCTACCAGGTCTGGTAAATACCGTGGGTGAGATTTACAAGCCTGCCCTTCCTGGGTGGCACTCAGCAATGCATATACCATATTTTTTTTTTATCATACCTCATAAAGACACAAAATAGGACTTCAAAACTGCCCCAGAAAGTAACAAGTGTGTCTGAAGGGGAAAACTGAGGGGGTTAAGGAGAGTTACGTGTTTGTTTTAAACCACAATATATACTTTAACATTCACTGTATTTTTTTAATCTCACCTAAGTTTCCTGATCGTCATCTTAGAAATATTTTGAGCTGGGCATCAAAAGCAAAAATAAACTAGAGCTCATCCAAACTCAGAAGGCTTTACAGGGAGAAAAACCCAGAAAGTGGAGTGGCAATGTGAACGATGAGCAAGTACAACTTTAGACCACAGATGTGACAATGCGCTGATCTCCGTGTGTCAGCAGCTCATACTGCACAGCAAATACTCAAACACCCACATTTTAAAATGACAAACAGCAGGTATTTCTCCAAAGACATACAAATGCCTGGTGTATGAAAACACTTCAAAATGAACTGTCCTCAGAGAAATGCAAATCAAACCCACAAACCTGTCACCTCACACATCAGGATGGCTCTTAGGTTAAAAGCAAAATCAGAAGATCAGCGACAGTGAGGACAGCAGAGAAAATGGAACCCTTGTACGCTGCTGGTAGGAAAGTAAATGCAGTCATTACACAAAAGGGAGGGTATTTTTCATAAAACGAAGTATGACTGACCATATAATACATGAAACCTACCTCTGGGCTTACATCCCCCTAAATGAAGTCACTACCTCAGAGACAGTCAGGTGCGGTGGCACACACCTGTAAACCCAGCACTTGGGAGGCTGAGGCAGGAGCACTGGCAGGACTGCCTTGAGTTCTGGACTATATATTAAGACCCTATCTCAAAAAAAAAAAAAGACCCATTAACTCAAAGACAAACTTATGTTCACTGCAACAGTACTCATAGTAGCCCTCAAGAGACAAATGAACAAAACCAGGCATGGCGGCACACACCTACGACCCAGCAGGTGCGCGGCTGAGTGGGGCAGGAACACCGCTGAGCATCCAGGCAAGCCTGGGTCAGAGTGGGATCCCGCCTCAAAAACAAACAGAAAGAGAGAAAAAAAAAAAAAAAGACAAAGGGATAAAATGCAGTTTTAAAGTAAGTGGCCACTGAAATGGGAGGAAGCTCTGTCATGTGCCGTCCCACACTTCAGCCCTGGGACACTGTGCTCAGTGAAATAAACCAGACAGGGTAGGACAAGGAGCGCACAATCTCACAAGTGGGGCCCAAAGGTAAGTCAAACCGGAGGGCAGCTGTTACAAAAGGATGAGGATTTACATTTTATATATATATACTGTGTAATTTAGACTGAACAAAGGCATGAACTCTCATTCATAACTAAGTATGTGAGAATTTATCTGTAACCTTGCGATTTCAGTTCATGCTAACAGAGTATATTCTTGAAACTTAAAGACAGTAGTTAACTGTATCCATGACACGATAAATAAAAGCTTAACTATGTGAGATGATGGATATACTGGGTTTGCCTTTATCATTCTCATGTTTAATAATGCAGACATCAGACCCTAAATATAAAAGATAATTTTCAATCACATTAAACATATATTTTAAGAAACACTACGGTGGAAATTAGAAACTTATAACTGAAGTCATAGAAGTACACAAATCCTGAAATACTTGAAATAGTTAAAATTTATCTAAAGAACCATCCAGAAAGCCGTGACTGTTATATAAGACTTTAGGATAGTAAAGCAGATCCCATACCACATACATGTAGTTTCTGTTCAGTTTAGAACACCATTTAGTCAAAGTTAAAATACAGAGTGATTTTCCAACATCTCTACCTTTCATCTAGTTTTTCTCCACTGAGAAATTAAACTACTTGCCAGAACTACAACTCTTCCAGATCAACCCATTTGCTCTATTGGAACTCCTCACATATTTATTAAGACTCAATGCAAAATGTTTGCATGTTTCTTATTCTACACAGTTTTCAATGACGCCTCCATAAATTCATGGAGCATCCTCATAGTTCTTTCAAGCCACATATGAATGTTTATGTTGCATATATTTGTAAGATTTCTCGAAATTGAATTTAATTGCTAAGGATCAAGGACTTGCCAAAACATTTTCTGAATGCCTTACATTCAAAGCATTTCCCTCCAGAGAGTTTTCACGTTCATTAATGTCAGGACTTATGTTAGCATCAGGACTATTTAAGGTTTCCCCACGTTCTTCATATTCATATGGTGTTGCTCCAAACGGTGCAGGTGTCTCTCCTCCAAAAGGTGTGGGTGTCTCTCCAAATGCTGCAGGTGTCTCTCCAAATGCTGCGGCTGTCTCTCTAAATGGTGTGGGTGTCTCTCCATATGGCGTCTCTCCGGTGTGTTTCCGTAAATGTTTATTAAGGCCCGAGTGCTCAGTAAAGGCTTTTCCACAGTACTTACATACATAGGGTTTCTCTCCAGTGTGAATTCTCATGTGAACACGAAGGTAAGAGGACCACAAAAATGATTTCCCACATATCATACACTGGAAGGGCTTCTCCCCGGTATGCGTTCGCATGTGAATGGGAAGGTAAGAAGAACAAGTAAATGTCTTTCCACACACTGTACACTGAAAAGGCTTCTCTCCAGTGTGAATCTTCAGATGTACATTAAGATATGAGGAAGATGCAAAGGCTTTCCCACAGTGGTCACATTCAAAGGGTTTCTCACCCTTGTGACTTCGTACATGTGCAATAAGGCCTGAGGAAGTAGTAAAGGCTTTCCCACATTCCTGGCATGCATAGGACTTCTCACCAGTGTGATTTCGTAAATGTATAGTAAGGCCTGAGCGTGCAGTGAAGTCTTTCCCACAGTAAGTACATTTATATGGTTTTACTCCAGTGTGAATTCGGAAGTGGGTCTCAAGGGATGAGGAATTTCTAAAAGATTTTGTGCATAGCTTACATTTGAAGGGCCTCTCACTGCTGTGAGTTTTCACGTGTACTGTAAGTTGGGCAAAGCTAGTGAAGCCTTTTCCACACTCTTTACATTCATACGGCCTCTCCCCAGTATGTGTCCTAACATGCTTAGTAAGACATGAGCGCTCAGGGAAGGTTTTCCCACATTCTGTACATTCATAGGGTTTCTCACCAGTGTGAGTTCGCATATGAATGCGAAGGTAGGAGGAACGGGAAAACGCTTTCTCACACAGGTTACATTGAAAAGGTTTTTCTCCAGTGTGAGATCTCAAATGTGCAACAAGAGATGACGAATAAGCCAAGGCTTTTCCACATTTGTAACATTCAAAGGGCTTCTCTCCTGTATGAATTCTTATATGTTCAACAAGTGCTGAGGATGTACTGAATGCTTTCCCACACTCCTTACAGTCATAGGGTTTCTCACCATTGTGAATGAGGACATGCTTGGTAAGGCCTGATCGGGCAGTGAAGTCCTTCCCACAGAAATTACATTTATAAGGTTTTATTCCAGTGTGAATTCGAAAGTGAGTCTTAAGGCATGAGGAATTTCTAAAGGTTCTCGCGCACACCTTGCACTGAAAGGGCTTCTCACCAGTGTGAGTTTTCGTGTGCTCGGTAAGTTGAGCGAAGCTGGTGAAGGCTTTTTCACATAATGTACACGCATAGGGCTTCTCCCCGGTGTGTTTCCGTAAGTGAATAGTGAGCCAGGAGCGTCCACTGAAGGCTTTCCCACAGACTTTACATTCATAGGGTTTCTCCCCAGTGTGAGTTCGTATGTGACCGAGAAGGTAGGAGGAACGTGTAAATGCTTTCCCACACACATTACACTCGAAGGGCTTCTCTCCGGTGTGGGTTCTCAAATGTGTGGTAAGATAAGAGGAAGAAGCAAAGGCGTTCCCACAATGGTCACACTGAAAAGGTTTCTCTCCTGTGTGACATCTCATATGTTCAGTAAGGCGTGAGGGTTGAATGAAGGCTTTCCCACACTCCTTGCACTCATAGGACTTCTCCCGAGTGTGCTGTCGCAGATGCACAATTAAGCTGGAGCGCTGCGTGAAGGCCTTCCCGCATTCCTGACACTTATATGGTTTCTCAACAGGGTGGTTCTGCATATGAATATTAAGATAAGCCGGGTGCGTGAAGAATTTCCCACATTTCTTACATTCATAGAAATTTTTCTCAGTGGGCATTTGAGCATACCCATCACCATTTGCAGAGACAGTAAAAGCTTTGCCACACTGCTCCAATTCAGAGAGGTTTTCTCCACTTTGAGTTTTCAAATGGCCCTGGAGCAGTGAATGATTAACAGCTTTCCCAGAGTCACTGCCCTCAAAGGATTTGTCTTGAGTAGCTCTCTGGAAAGTATCTAGAGCCGGAGTAGAAGGTTCTGCACCCTGGTTCAACAGAGAAAGTTTCTCTTCAGGAGAAGTTTTCTCCACCAGTGGAAGGAAGTCTTCCTCACACTGATTATACTCTGAAGTGTCCTCTGTAGTCAACGTACTCATGTGTGCCTGAAGGCCTATGTGTTCACTGAAGACTTTTCCGGAGTGCTCGGAGTCACAGAGCTCCTCTCTATTGTGGCTTCCTGCCTGCTGATCAAGGGAGGAATGAGAATTAAAGACTTCAAATTTACATGGGGATGTGCCCTTGTGGAAACTCATTACCAAGTTTCTCTCTTTTTTTTGGAACCAGAAATTGAACTCAGGACCTCACACTTGCCAGCATCATGCCACTGAGCTGTATCCCTTGCCTCAGTACCAAGTGCCATACCAGCTAGGGGACACATCTCTAAGGACAATGACCTCTGAGCTTGAAGGTGCCTTAAATAACTCTCATTTGTGTTGACAGAACTCCTAATCTTTGCTGATTCTTTTAGAGACAGGATCTCATTGTGTAGTTCAGGCTGCCTTTGAACTCACTATGTAGCCCAGGCTGTCCCTGAACTCATAGAAATCCTCCTGCCCAGCCTCCCAAGCCCTAGGATTACAGGTGTACATCACCAAACCCAGCTGTATTTCCTGAATTTGGAGAAAGAAGTATCTGATTGACTCTTACCTGTTGTATCCCATTTGATGTATCTAACCAGAAAATATCCTCCTCAATTGCTGGACTTTTGGTTTTAAGGTGCATTTCCCATTCTGAAGTGAAACAGGAAAACATGTGAGGTTTTCCTCAATAACATGAAAGGTTAAATCAGAATGTGTAAGTTTACTAATTTTTTTCTATGAAATTTTAAATTCAACAGTGAATAGAAACAATATAATCAGGGAGGAAAAAACAGCCACACAAATATAGGAACCATAAACTCAAAGGGGAATAGAGCCAAGTCATTAATGTAACCATAAGAAACACATAGATAAAATAATGGCATATGAAGTTGAAAATATCCAAAAGCATTCAGTCCACGGGCCTCAGCCTTCATACTCAAAGTAGTCCTTTAAATTTTCCCATCATGTTTCCAACTACGCTGCACTAGTCAACAACAGCAGTTTTTATAAGCACCCACCTTGGAGAAAGCCTCGCCCCACTACGGTCAATTCTACTTCCTCCTCCAACCAAGAGATCAGGCTGGGTTTCAACAGCTGATGTCCTATATGCAGGAAAAGATACACTCATGCTAGAGGCTCAAGTAAGAGGAGATGAACCTTCCCATGACAGAAAACTCCTTTTTCTATCAGGGCCTCTGTCACTGTAGCTGGCTGTGAACTCATGATGTAGCCAGGCTGGCCTCACACTCAGAGCACCCTCCTCTCCCTGACTCCTTAGTGCTGGGATTGCAGGTCCATGCCACAAGCCCAGTTGAAAACTGTGTTTTTGATGAAAGGATTAAAATTACTTCTACAAATTGCTCAAAACACAAATTTTATGCTTTGGGTATCCCGAGATTTGTTTTCTGTAACACCTGAAATCCTTAGGCTTAAGTATACATTAAAAAACTTCCAAAGGAGCTTAATACTCCCACATTTCAAGCATTTAATAAGTGTTCTGTGTCGTTTGAAACAATAAAAACTCCATTAAAATGTGTTTTCAAGTAAAACACATGAAGCACAGAAAGTTCCCATAAGAAAGCACTACAACAGTGGTTCTTATTTTTATGGTGAGCGCGATTCACCTGAAAGGGTGGTTAAGGCATGGACACAGACAGCATTTCAGAATGTACATTTCTATTAGAGGGATGGTGATGCTGTTGATCCTAGGAGCGCATTTAGCCGGGAACCACGCTGGTAGATTAAATCAAGTTGAGAGAGACTATGTTCCATGTTCCCTACTTCCCACTCTATCTGAGTTGACATCACTAATTCTGGAACAGTTAAGTATCTAATACATTTCCATTCTCTACGAGGCTACAAGGAACGGCAGGCTTACCTACTGTGGACAGGTTTTGGTAGTTCTCCAGCATGACGTCTTTGTAAAGGTTTCTCTGAGTTGGGTCCAGTGAAGTCCACTCCTCCTTGGTGAAGTCTACGGCCACATCCTCAAAGGTCACTGAGTCCTAAACCATCCCAGAAATACTAGGTTGGGCCAAGTAACATCTCCCTCCACCAATGTACACTAGTGAGTAAGGACATGACACCAACGCAACAGTCCTGGAACATCTCCATCCACACTCCCTCGCTGCGGCTCTCCTCCCAGTTGTACGGCACCTCTTACATGTGAACTCATCTCACCACAGGGCGACTCAGAGCTCTTCGCATCCTCATTCCTAAGTAGCACATTCCTCAACAGGTTACAAAGACTTGCTAAATCATGATAGAGGAATAAATCATTTAAGAAAAGACAGTGTCACCTTCCTTGCCATTTGTCAGAACACGCAAATCTAAATGACACCTAGAAAGTAAAGATTCACATGACGGTAAGCCTTCACCTATATGAGAGGCA
Source organism: Dinomys branickii (assembly GCA_004027595.1). Lineage (NCBI taxonomy): Eukaryota > Metazoa > Chordata > Mammalia > Rodentia > Dinomyidae > Dinomys > Dinomys branickii. Next base: position 43,302 of record PVLD010010798.1, on the reverse strand, counting down.
CAGCTTCTGGGGATATTCAGGTAGGGCCTGAATGTTGCTATGGGTCCTTTTTTCTCCACGGAGAGCTGGAGGCACCTACTTAAGAAGACATGTGTCTCCAGGTGGGCTGCACGATGCTATTTTAGGGAAGGGTCATGAGCTTCACACACGGTGCACAGCCTCACAGTCGTCATTATCAGAATCACGCTCCCAGGTATGACTCCCTCTTGGGTGGTACCTGTTTTCTCACAACTATCTCCCCATATTTTGACTTGCTGACATGGAATTCCCAATCTAGCCTCAATATACAAAACAAAACTATACTTTACCAGTTGTATCCCACCAGAAGTATGCTCAGTCAAAAAATTCTGCTGAACCATTGAGTCTTTGGTTCGTAATTGCATTTCCAATTCTGAAACCAAAAAGAAACAAAACCAAAACCAAAAAAAAAAAAAAAAAAAAAAAATTAGGCTTAAAGAAATAGAATAGTATATTAAAGGGGTTGATCAACTTTGCAACATCCTGTCTCACAATAATAATTTTAATATGGATTGGGGAGGTAGCTCAGTGGTAGAGAAGTCCTGGGTTCAATCCCAAGAACTAGAATTTTTAAAAAATCTATTTCTTTCAAAATTAAACATAGCCAGGTGTGGTGGCATATGTCTATAATTCCAGCACTCAGGAGGCTGAGGTAGCAGGATCACTGGGAGTTTGAAGCCAGCCTGGGCTACATAATGAACTCAAGGCCAGCCAGAACTACATAAGAAGACTCTGTCTCCAAATAAATAAAGTAAAATAAAATAGAAATAAATAAATAAATAAACTTGATGAAACAAAAGTAACATTTAAGATTTAAAGTGAAAATTTAGCACTGCCAAGGTCACAATTTTAATTTGTTAAATACTGATTCTATGACAATTAATGCATGATAAAATAATGAAAAAGTTATTATCAGGAGCAAAAACCAAAGAAACATTGGAACATCAAAAAGAAACTCAGCACAGTGGTACATGTCTATAATCCCAGCTAAATGGGAGGACAAAAAGGGAAATCGATGTTTGAAGCCAGCCTGGGCAACTCAGCAGGACACTGTCTCAAAATGAACACAAACAAAAAAAGAATGGGGTTCCAGCTCAGTAGTAGAGTACTTGCCTCAAACAGGCAAGGCCCTGGGTTCAATCCTTAGTATCCCAAAAACAAGAGGAGGAAAGGGGGAAAAAAAGGAATGTGAAAATGAACCTGAACAAACACAGTAGGTTGTTTCCTGGGATTACAAAACATTGGAAAAGATAGAAAAAAAAAAAAAAACAAGAGTTAAAGAGAACTTCTGAGAGAATCTATTTCACCTTGTATCTAGATGTCCCCGAAACCACTCATGCACTCATAGACGAGACTTTGGGGAGGGTGCTGGGTCATGAGTGTTTCATGACTGGATTAACCTTCTGATCAGGTTAGCATAGCTCTAGGTGTGGATCATGGGAAGCCCCACCCTGGGTGTGGGTGGCACCAACCAATGGTCTTACAGCCTGAACAGAATACAAAGGGAAAGGAAGGCTCACTGTGTGCTGCTTTCTGCCTGACCTGCCATGGATTATTTCTCCTCTGCCATGCTGCCTGCCTTGGAGCCAGGTGACCATGGACTGAAATCTCTACAAACTATAAGCTACAATTAATCTTTTCTCCTTTAACTTGTGGGTGTCAGATATTCTGTCCCAGTAACAAGAAAGTAACTAGAAGCCAAGCCCACCCCCATCCCAAATAAACTGAACCTACTGCAGCACAGCACTGGGCAGTCCGTCACAGGCACTCACCTTGGAGAGCCGCTTTCTGCCCTGTCAGTGATTCTCCTTTCAAGTTAGACACACGGCTGCATTTCGTGGGCGTCTGACACCCTATACATGGGAAAGGTACACTCATGAAGCAATGACAAAACTTTCTATGATTCAGGTCTGTAAGTCTACTGAAAACAATGAAACTATCTCAAGCAAATTAAAAAGACAGACAAGGCCTCACTGTGTGATTCCAAAATCGGTAATCTCTGACCGCTGAACTCCTGATGTCATGATCACATTTACAAAGCTCTAACACTAATCAACTAGAGAAACAAAATAAGTAAACCAAAGAGATCTTTGTCAGGCAACAAACTAAACCAGTGGATCAGGAATATACCTCAGTATTAGAGATCTGCCTAGCATGCATAAGGGCCTGGGTCCCATCCCCAATTCAACAGAAAAATAAACTAAACCAGTGACTCATAAATATTAGAGTGGGCGGGGAATGGTAGCGCATGCCTGTAATCCCAGCACTCGTGACACGGAGACAGGCTGCTGGGTTTGAGCCCAGCTGCGCTACATAGTGAGTTCTGAACCATCCTGCACAACAAAGGAGGATCAAAAATTCAAGCATAGCTGGGTAAGAGCAACTTAGACCATGCCTCAAAGTGAAAAGAAAACACAAAATGTTTTCAGGGTTAGGGATACAGCTCAGTACAAAGGCCCTGGGTTTAATACCCAGTACCAAAGGAAACTTAAAAAGTTTAAGAAAAAAACCCTTACCACAAGAGATTGAAGTATATTAGGGAAGAGATCCACTTTACTCACAATTATCAGGGGACCCCACAGCTCCTGAACACAGTAAGTGGGTAACGTACACCCACTTCCCTGTGAGGGCACAGGGAATTTGACAAGCCGTACCTACTGTGGCCGGGCTTGGGGAGCTCTTCACCATGACATCACTGTGCTCGCTTCTCTGTGCTGAGTTCATTAGAGGTTCTTCCAGCTGGGTACCATCCACAGCCACATCCTCAAAGGTCCCCGAATCCTAAACCATAGCACATGCTGTCTTGAGCCAAGTAGTAAGTATCTCCACCAATGTTCACAGAATAAAGGGAGGGGACCAACGCCTACACAGAGATGCGAATTCCCCGTTGACGCCAGGGTCTGGTGGCCCGAGAACTCATCCCTGCACCCACGCTCACTAATCATCTACTCCACTCGCAGATTCAGTGGTGCATCTCCAGCATGAACTCATTGCACAGGACAGGAACCTCTTTTTTGTCTGATGTACTCCTCCAATTAATCTTTCTGTGTTCTGCATACATTTAATGTATAGTAACAGATTAAGTCTTTGAAGAAAACAATACTTTCATTTTATACCTTTGAGAGCACTGAGCTTTAAAAGAAACACAATTGGCACCATGAGGATCAAATTACTTGGTAATTACTGAAAAACTGCAATGACTTTCAAGGGAGTCATTCATGAATGTGAAAAGCTCTACTGCCTGGGCAAATATGACCAGGGACTCAGTCCTTGTATTGGGCTTCACTTTAAGAAGCCCCCCAGACAAGTCCGGCGACGTGGAAATGTGCCTACTTGGTAGATGCTACGTAAGTGTGTGTAATGAAATACATTCTTCACACCTGGTAATCTCTCAGGGAGTCAGCCACTGTCCTTTCTGTCTCTGTCTCTTCTTCATGACTGCAGACTGGATCCCCAGAAAGAAGACCTCCTGGAAGAGGAGTAAAGACATGACAACTCAGAGCTGACCGGAAGTCCACACTCACATCACACACACAACCCTCCAACCTAGTTCCAAATTCCCATATAATCAGAAGAACTAACATACAGAATTTCTAGAAAAGTACAACGCCACGTACAGCCCGAAAAAATGACGGCAGGCCGTCCAACACAGTACACTGGTCTCACTTCACAAGTAAGGGGTTTTTGGAATGCTTATGCGTGACCCTCTTTCTCTTGCCCTGACGGTGCTCTTCCTGCCTTTGAGTTTCATCTCCCAATGGCAACAGAACTCACTAGTGCGATTACACAGCACCTCTCTCACAGGATGCACAGCAGGGGGCTGACTTCTACACAGTGCTCTCCGCCCCTGCTTCGCCTCCAGAAAGGACCAGCAGCATGGCTATTCTAGCCCACGCCACTGGGCTCTGCATCATGCAGGAAGGCTAAAGCCAGTTCTGTGGAGAATAGCAACAGCAAGACCTACCAGGGGGCAAACTGGTAATATCCATCTTGTAGTCTGATGAAGAAACACACGTGATCACGCTCTTCCTTGATTCCAAGACACGTAAGGGCAGCTTATGAGTCTTAAGTGGACAGTGGCAAGAACTACTTCTTTTTAAACAGGGTTATGCAGATTCCTGTGGACATCAATCATTTAATAAAGAAGCGTTACTTAGCAGTCTTCAAACATCACATATTAGCTTTCTGCTGGCAACATACAAAACACCACTAAAGTGGTACAAACTCTTTACCATGAGATTAGTAACAGTACTGTCATTTAATGAAGAACGCTATGTACTGTCCGTTATAATGACAGCTTTTACATACATACTTATGTATGTATAACAACTCCATTATATACATTATTCTATTTATTTGAATAATCCTTCACAGCACACAATCACTATTTAATGATGAAAAGCAAACAAAAAAGCCAGACTTAGGTTCCAGTCACGAGGAGATGGTGAGTCAGCACTCCAGTGCAGATGAAGTATGTCCCTAAAAACTCAGCTGGGGCTGTGAAGATGTCAGAACCAACATGTACTCTGGAAATTACCACCTGGGATACTTAAAATGTAACGTCCTACTTTCACAAGGAAGTTATTAAGAACCAGCAAACACATTAGAATACATCACACCCACAGGACCCTGCTGGCGCTCAGGGCAGGGAGAGGAAGCACCAGAATGGCAGCAGACGCTCACGGCGCTGGTGAGTCCTCTCAGGGTAACCCTGGTCATTACTGGGAAATTTCCCTGCCCAGTAACTTGGGCTTCTATTTTTTTACTCTTTTTTAACCTCTAATTTTCATACACAAGAAATTTTAAAATGCAATAAAGAGCATCAGTAAAGGAAGTATATGATCTCTAAGACAGAGCATTTGTAAATGTACTCACAGGACAAAACTGAAAAAAGAATAAAGAAACCTTATGGTATTACAGGAAAGTAAAATAAAAACAGTGAATTCTCTCTTCTAAGACTTTAACAGGAAAAAAAAAGACAATGGGGTAGAAATAGCACTTTAAAAGCCAAGGCTGGTGTGGTGGCGCATGCCTGTAATCCCCCCTTTTCAGGAGGCTGAGGTTGAAAGATCTGAATTTCAAGGCCAGCTACACAAGGCACTTCTCAAAATAAAAAATAAAATGGTCTGGGTTTGCAGCTCAGGATGAAGTCCTCTATTCACCTCCAGTACAGCAGGAAAAAACTCATTCTGTGGTAAAGCCCTGGCCTACAATGAGAGGCCCTGTCTTCCAATTGCAGTACTGTGAAGGGGGAAAAGGGGAAACATTTCCTGCACCTGCAAAAAGTATCAGTATCTTTATACAGGAGGTTCAGAGTTCTCAAAAACAAAACCAAAACAAAAATCAACCCTCACGGTATTACAACCAAACATTCAAAAATCAAAAACATGGCTGAGCATTACAGCACATTGTGTAGCATATGTGAATCTGTAAGTTCTTTCACCAGTATCACAGGAAAAGAAAAACTCAAATGTAGGAAAAGCACCCTGAATGCAAAAGAAGATAACATGTAAGAGTTCCAAAAACCCCAGGAGCAGATTTCTCACTACAGAAGTTACAGTACAGGACAGAGTGGGAGAATATGTAAAAGCTGTATCCTACAAAAAGAGTAATAGCAATCCTTCGCATACCCTTCCAAAAATTAAAGAGGAGAAAATACTTCATAAACTCACTTTATGAGGCCAGCATTACCGTGTTACTAAAGCAGAGAAGGACGCTACAAAAAAGAGTATTAACTGGCCACGGTGGCACATTCCTACAGTCGCAGCACTTTGGGAGATTGAGGCAGGAGGATCATCAATTTAAGGCCAGCTTTAATATAGATGCAAAACACCTCAGCAAAATTAGTATCCAACTCAACTCAATAAAACATTAAAAGGGTCATTCTCAGCCAGGGTTGATGGTGCTCACCTGTAATCCTAGCTCCTTGGCAGGCTAAATTAGGACAATCACAAATTCAAGACCAGCCTGGGTAACTTACTGAGATCCTATCTCAAAAATAAAACGGACTGGGAGGAGTGGGCAGGTAGCTCAGTGGTAAAGCACCACTGGGTTCAATCCCAAGCACCTAAAAGAAAAAAAAAAAAAAAAAAAATCATTCACCATGATCAAATGAAATTCATCCCTGGGATAAGCCACAAATGCTGTACCTAAAATAGCCAAAGGCATTCTCAGCTTGAAAAAAAAAGCTGGAGCCACACTATTGATGTAATCTGACCACCTAGCACAAGGCTACCGCTTAAGTACTAGAATAAAAACATATAGTCCAGTGGAACAAAAAAAAACCTGAGTGACATTTCATGCCAACTGATTTACAAAGTACACACTGAATAAGCAGCTCAATTTCAGAAAAAATTAATGTGTATAGCCACTATGGGAAATAATAATATGTAAGTTCCTCAAAAATTAAAAATATAACTACCATGTGGTACAGCAGTCCCTCTACTGAGTTTGTTTCCCTTGGACAGGACATCAGAATGTGAAGAGCCATGGGCACTACAGGCGCCGCAGCACTATTCCAGACAGACAGACAGACTCCGACAGCCCACGCCACCAAAAGAGAAAAGCATACAGAGCGCGAGCTATAGACACTTACCATTACGTAGCTAAAAAAGGAGAAATTCTGCCTTGGTGCCAACATGGATGAAACTACAGGCCACTGTGGTAAGCCAGGCACAGAAAGAAGCATACGCACTGAGCTCATCTCAGCACAGGGTAAACCCTCACAGAAACAGCAAACCATGGCTGCCACAGCCCAAAGTGTGCACCTTGAAGATGCCAGTGAGAGGGCCCAAAACGTGAGCGTAAGACAGGAAACTAACATGTCCTGTACGTCACAGCAAAGTACTGGAAAAGTGGTGAAAGCAGGTTATTAATTTTTCTAACCAAATACAAAACAGGATGTGAGGTAATGCATACTCAACAGCTGGAGTTCCCCAGGCCATAATTTAAGCAGATAGAAAACATCACATTGTACACCATGAATGTATGTAATATTTACTTGTAAACTGCAACAAAACAAAACACGAACATAACCAAGTCTGTCTGCTTACCCCTGCACGGGCGAAGGGAACACAACCAACTCCCATCCACACACCAGGCCTACTGGGAACTGAGAGCAAGGGCCTGCTGGGAGGTTACTGGTGGGTCTGGGCGTGAGGGTCCAACTTTTTGGCTCACCTGGGCCACACTGAGTGAAGTGGTCTTGGGCCACACATAAAATATGTAATATAGTTAACGGTTAAATAACAAAACCACCTTTATTTTTTAATATTTAACTGATTAAATTACTTTATGAAAGAGCACAGTAAGCCCAAGAGTAATAATTAAATAAGTTTGAAAACCTACAGGTCTACTTAATAACAATGAATGCCTGTCTTCAGAGACATACATACATATAGGTAGGTTGAAGTATTCGTGGTAATCGTTGCCTTTCACTTGCTAAACCATACAAGCACATGTAGCTCTAGTACACTGATACAGGCAAGTTTCAATTCCACTGTGTGTGGCAGGGGCCAGGACTGGAATCAGCAGAAAGCATCCTGCTGTCGCCTACACAGTCCTTGCTCAAACGTACTGCAATTCAGTCATGAAAAGTTTTTCTAAAATTCACACGATAATTTATGTTAAAACTCTATGATATTATGACATTATTAGCTATCCACGGCTGCATATAGCTTGTGGGCTAAGAGTTCCACAGACCCGGCCTACAGGAAGTATACAAAAAGAACTTGCCCGTCACTGCAAGCAATTATCCACTTGTTTCACAGCCAGGGGTGAGAGGAAAAGAAATACATGGCAAGACCAGCCTTACAACATGACTGCACCTAGCTGCATGAGCTGGGTGCTTAGAAAGTGTGATGTTCACATCAAGAAATTATAAATTTGCCGGGCATGGTGGCACACACCTGTAATCTCAGCATTCAGGAGGCTGAAGCAGGAGGATCACTGTGAGTTCAAGGCCAGCTTAAGCTACAAAGTGAGTTCAAGGCCGGCATGAACTGCATAGCAAGACCCTGTCTTTAAAAAAGAAAAATTATAAATTTTTAAAAATACATTACAATTTCCGTGATCCCTCAACTTTGTACGTGTGTGGTACTGGGAACTGAACACAGACCCTTTGCAGAGTTACATGCCCCACCCATCTATCCAGTCTATCCATTCAGTCAATGAGAAAGGGTCTCGCTATGCAGTTCAGACTGCCTTGAACTCACTACATAGCCCAGGCTGGCCTCAAACTCACAATGCTCCTCCTGCCTCAGCCTCCTGAGTGCTGGGATTAACAGGCATGTACCACCATGCCCAGGCCCTTTTTTAATCTTTATATGGAGACAGGTCTCACTAAGTCACCCAGAGTATGCTTGAACCTGGGATTCTTCTGCCTCAATCCTCCAGACCACTAGGATTATAGGCATGTGCCGCCATGCCTGGCTGCGCAGTATCTTAATACACACTGGAATGTCTAACACTTGTCACTTGAGTTGTATTATATGCTAAAGTTGAGTGGGAGATGTTAAAGCGCACCTATCAGAGGTAAACTCTGATAAAGATGACCAACAGTAAAATGCCAATTAAACTTCTAGGAGTTTGGAACCTAGCCCTCAATCAGGTGATTCCTTTACAACAGCCAGGACAACAGGCAAAGCATCTCTGAATTCCAGGGAATCTTGGGATGATGTGATGTATGTCATGAAAAACCTTTGCTTCCTGGCATATTCCCGCGGTCCTTCTTGTATCCAGAGAGAAGGAAGCAACCTTGAATAGCACAAGCCCCTCTTTCCCCGCTCATTCAGTAGAAACTATCGGTCAGTCATCCACGGCTTGCTACAGAATGGGTGTTTCTTGCAGTTTCTGAACATGGTTTCAAGTCGGGCATCGTGGCACATGCTGTAATACCAGCACTCAAAAGGCTGAGACAGCACGGGAGACGCTTCAAAGGATCAGTAACCGGGGCCTCATCCCACTGAGACGTTTTTGTACGTCTAAAGAAATCACCAGCAAAGTAAAAAGAAAACCCACAAATTGGGAAAAATCCTAGCTGGCTGTCCCTCAGACAAAGGTCTTCTATCTAGAACATAAAAGAATTAAAAAACATGTACCTGTCCAAATTCAAAGACCCAATCCTGAAATGGGCAGCTGAGATGAATACACACTTCTCAGCTAAAGAAATACAAATGGCAAATAAATATATGAGAAAATGTTCCACATCCTTAGTCATTCGAGAAATGCAAATAAAAACAACATCGAGATTCCATCTCACCCCAGTAAGACTGGCCAGTATGAAAAAGTCATCCAATAACAAGTGCTGGCAAGGTTGTGGAGAAATAGGGGCTCTATTACTCTGCTGGTGGGAATGCAGACTGGTGCAACCACTGTGGAGAGCAGTTCGGAGATTCTCAGCAAACTAGGTCTAGAGGTTCCATTCAAACCAGCTATTCCTCTTCTGGGTATTTTCCCAGAAGATCTGAAAACATCATATCACTCTGATATATGTGCACCCATGTTTATAGCAGCACAATTTGTAATAGCTAAAATGTGGAAGCAACCCAAATGTCCATCCAGAGGGCTGGATTAAAAAACTGTGGCATTTTTATACAATGGAATATTATTCAGCTATAAAGAGGGACAGATATGGAGCCTTTGTAGGCAAATGGTCACAATTAGACAACATACTCATAAGTGAAATAAATCAGAGGTACATGTGCAGGCAACGTATTGTGTCACTGGTGTAAGAACCTGGGGGTGGGAACATAAACTAAGAGTTATGAAGGAAATCTATTCAAAAGTAAAGAACAGAGGGGACGAGGGAAAGGAGAAAAGAATGAGGCAAAAATTTATGTATGTATGTATGTAAGTATCTATGTATATACATACGTGCAGGATGGCTAACATGGTTCTACTATTCACTTATGTCACTGAATGGTAAGGAATAGTTGATGACTGATTGTTTGATCAATCTTGTATGTCTTTATGTGTTCTCCGGTGCATACATTTTGAAGATATCAATATGAAATGCAACAACTATTGTTGGTTTTCTGTTGCCTTGTCTATAACTCAATTATGATTATAAGTTTAAAAAAAAAAAAAGGCTGAGACAAGAGGACCCTCATGAGAATTTGAGGTCAGGCTGGGCTACATAGTGAGTTCAAGGCCAGCCTAAACTACACAGCAAGACCCTGTATAAAAATAAAAACTAAGGATGGTTTGAAAGCGTCACAGGATGGTGTTGGTTTGCTCTAAGGATTTGATTTTGTCAGATAAAGGCTTTTTGTTCCAGGGCCAGTGCTGGCAGCCTGTGCCTATGCCTGTGCCACAGCATGTCTGACAGAGGAATACATACGGTTCACTCTGCATGGCGCACTTGGTTTGAAGGGAAAGGGGAGATCAGGAGCTGAGGGTATATTTCAGTGACAGAACACCTGTCTAGCATGAGAGGGGACCTGGATTCAATCCTCAGTGCTCCATGCATAAATGAAAAAGGAAGGCCGTATGTGGATAAAGAACCACAGACAGCTGGGCATGCTGGTGCACATCCATAACCCCAGCACTCTGGGAGGCGAAGGCAAGAGGATCACTGTCAAGTTTGAGGCCAGCCTGGGCTACGACCTGAGTTCAAGGCCAGCCTGAACTGGATAGCAAAACCCCCCTCAAAAAAAGCAAGAAACCAAGTTTGAGCCCAGCCTGGGCAACTTTACTACTTAGAGAGGTTCTTCCTCAAAAAGAATTTTTAAAAGGGCTGAAGATAAAAGCTCAATGTTAAGGCCCTGAGTTCAATCCCCAGTATCACCAGAGATAAACAGGCAGACAGACAGACAGACACACACACACACACACACACACACAAATCCCCATGCACCTACCACATACTGGGTTTCACTAGGACAAACAAGTGCAGGATGGGAAGGACAGGCATACATGTTGCGCATGTGTATCTGGGCCACAGGACAAGTACTGGTCTCCACAATCCTCTCAAAGCAGCCACTGCATCTTTGCTGGCCGGGCGCAGTGGTGCACACCTGCAATCCCAGCACTCGGGAGGCTGTGGCAGGAGGATCGTTCCAAGTTCAAGACCAGCCTGGGCTACAAAGTGAGCTCAAGGGCGGCCTGACCTACACAGCGAGACTCTGTCTCAAAAGGATAAAAAACAAAACAAAACAAAAAAACAGCCACTGCATTCTAATGATGTTGGGTGAAACAGTCTAAAAACATCTACTAAGTCCATTTCTTCACAGGTTTGGTTCAGTTCTGTTGAATCTTTGCTGACTTTTTGTTCAGTTGATCTATCTCTTTGTGACAATGGGGTACTGAGATCTCCCGTTACAATGGTGTTACTCCTTATTTGATTTTTCATGTCTATCATTAATTGTCTTATACAGCTGGGTGCTCCTGTACTTAGTGCACATACATTTATGACTGTTACCTCTTTTTCTTAAAGTTCCCCCCTAACAAGCATGTAGTGACCTTCTTTATCCTTTTGATCATTCTTGGTTTGAAGTTGACATTGTCTGCAAAAAGAATAGCTACTCATACACAAGATAGCTAAGGTAATTTCTAATAATTTCTACTGGTTTATTGAAAGGAACAGTTAATAAATTATAATTATTTGATCTTGCATACCTATATCTGGTAATCTAAGCAACTACTCTGAAGACAACAGTAATACAAAAATTATTGTTGATTTCCTATCATTTTTTGAAATTGTGTATCATTTTTAGTTTCGTGTTGTTTTTTGTTATTTTTTGTTATTTTTTAAAAGACCTTTCATCAAGAAGGAAAAAAAAATAGCCACTGCAGTTGCCTTGCCCAGACTTCCATTTTTAACTTTAATATCTCAATTCTACTGCATAAGGTCAAGAGGACACATCAAGGATGTACTGTCCCAGCTATTTGACCTTAGATGGCAGGAGAAAGATCAAAAATTTATAAAAATAAGTCTAGGCAAGTTAAAAAACTGCAAGGGTTGATTCCACCTACTCTTTTTCAAAAGATTTTTTTGTGCAGACTATCATGTCTGTCAATTCTTTAGGACTAATTATTTAGGACTAGTTAGGATTAATTATTTAGGATATTCAGGGAGATGAAGTTCTAATCAAATTATTTTCTAAAACTGTAGCATTACTTATTTTGAAAAATGAAAAAGCTTATCCTAGTTATTTAGGACTAATTATTTAGGACTAGTTAGGACTAATTATTTAGGACTATTCAGGGAGATGGAAGTTCTGATCAAGTTATTTTCTAAAACTGTAGCATTACTTATTTTGAAAAATGAAAAAGCTTATCTTAGTTACTACCAGTAACATCTGTAATTCTGAAGGGAAAAAGGAGTACTGCAGTAATGCCTCCCTAGTATTGTGGCTCTAGTAATATAAAGGCATATGTGATTTTTATTCTGGTTTTCTGTAACCCAAGGAATTCAGAGGCTTTTGTTTTGCATCCTGAAGAGGTGACCTTATGCGATGGCTAAATAATTTATACTAAATGCTCAGGATATCCGTGACTGCTGCAGGTTTGCCGAGTATGCCAACTTTGGGATCTTTTCCCTTCACTGCGGACATACCAAGGGATGAAAAGCAATATTCCACGGCACTGCACCATGCATGGTGCTGAGCAGGCCATTCCTATGATTGACAGCTCCCACTGTCCTCAGTTCATCTCAAGGGGCCTCTTAGGCTGCAAGGGATGTGGAGAGGAGAAGACCCTCTCCAGAGGGGACCCGCCCCTTGGCCATTCGCCAAGGGACTAAAAAGAGGCCACTCTCTCCTGAAAGCTCCTTGAGCAGAATTTACCAGAAACCTTAGATTTGCCCCAATGCTGTGGAAAGCCCACAGTGGCTTTGACAAGACTGTGGGGGAATCTAGGAGCCAGAGCATAATGCACAGCTGGCTCTGGATCTGAGACCCTATTTCCACAAGAGCCCAGTGGTAAACAGTCACTATTCATGTTAATGATGCGTAGTGTGAAGCTGAGAGGGCAACACACTCCATCAGACGGTGGGACAACAAGACCACTGCACGTGACTGGGAGATGGCAGAAGGCATGAAAAGCTGCCAAAACGCCTACAGCAAGAGTCCCTGTCGGTTTTAAATTTGTAAGCGCAATTTATAAATAAGGGGCATGTTCCCAGAACCCAAATAGGAGATGTTGAACTATGGATCATTTGCAAATGTGACATATAAATGTCCCTGGAGAAGGATGTTATGTTATGTCCTACCTGTGGTCCTGGAGAAATGTGGATTCACTTCAGATGTTGTCTTCAACGACGGTGTGATGGAAGGTGTCAAGGTGCCCCAGAGCAGCCTGGGAAGGTAAGTGGTGTCTCTTCTCAAACGGAGATGCACTGTGTCTGAGACTGGCAAAACAAACAAGGAATGCAAAACATTACCCAAGTGTAACAGCAAAATGTTTGCCAGCTGCTGATTACACAGACTCGGTAGTTTTAATTATACGAATGCTGGTTAGAGATCTTCATGAACAGGACTGCAACATTAAGGCTGTATTGATTCACTGAGTAAAAAACAACAACAAAAAATTCACTGTGAGTACCATTTACCTATTCATTTATTTTCAGATTTATAAACAGGCAATGAGAGGCTGGGGATTTAGAACACCTGTATAGCATTTGTTAAATATAGGCAGGGCCATGGATTTCAGTACCAGGAAAAAAAAAATCTGACCAAATAGAGAAAACAGTTGTGATAGTCACCCATTTATTAAGCTTCACATAACACGTTTTCTTTTGTTTTTCTGTGGTGCTTGGGATCAAACTCAGGGCTTTACACACGCAAGACAGGTACACTATACACTGAGTTATACCCCAGTCCTTGTATAACACAAGTTAATCCTTGCCAGAGATATAGCTCAGCAGCACAGTGCCTGCCTGGCAAGCAGAAGGTCCTAAGTTTGATTCCCGATACCAAAAAGATAAGAGCAAACCCCTGAAGAGCCTGTATTAACTTACTCTGGCCCCTACTAACTATTTTAATCAGGGCCTCTGAGGCCCCACACATCAAACCAACTGGAAATGATGGGAGCATAATAACTAATTGAAGGCCAGCCAGCACACCTTAGCTATGCTGTCTAACAAATTAAAAAAAGAAAAAGGTCTGAGGATGTAACTAAATGACAGAGAATCCCTGGGTTCAAAGCCAGTACTGCCCAAAAATTAGTGGGTTCCAGGTATACCTACACTTTAAAGTAACAATACCAAAATTGATATACTTTTGTCAACTAATGGCTTTTAACAAACATAAATGTTAATTATGCAGGTACAAAATACAAACCTTAGCCCTATCTTTTCTTACATATAAATTCGGTAAATTTTGCAGTTTCAACAAGATCAAAATACGTAACTTAAGCTATTTCTCCTATATATATAATTTGTCATACACCTCACATTACTTAAGCTAAAATATTCTAACACATACATAAATCTATTAAATTTCTTTGGATTTCTCCCCTGGTACCTAGGGGTTTGATATTACATTACTAACTCATCTACGGTTACCATCATTATCTTTGCTCAACCCGGCATACGCACAGTAAGTTTAATGTTCCTTTTCATCCCACTTGGGCTCAAAGCCACTTAAAGTGACTGTCCTTCTCATTTTCCTTTTGCTTCAGGCTTTTAGCCACTATAAACCTAGGTGTTTTGTTTCTGGGTCTGGCTGGTAACTGGAGAAGCAGCAAGTGCCAGGTTCCTTGTAACCCTCCCCCTAGAACAGTGGCAGCAAGCCTATGGCACACATGCTGCAGCAGATTGTCTCACTGGAAGGTGTTTTTCTTTTAATGTATGAGTTGTTTTTTTCTAAACTACAACCTCGGTGTTCAGGTTTAACCACAACATTGGCACTCTAAAATAACTAAGTGGGTTTTGGCTGGGGCAGGCTGAGGCCGGAGAATCGCCACACGTCTGACACCAGCCTTACTTAGCTACATACTGAGCTCAAGGCCAGCCTCCACTGCACAGCAAGACCCTGTCTCCAAAATACAAAAACAGTAATAACTAAGTAAGCATTAGCAGTTTAGGTATTTGGTCTCTGAATGGTGTGCCTCACTGCCCTAGAAGGACCCATGCACAGTTACTGTTTTTCCCTCCTTCAGTCGTTTTTGTCTGTATTATCTCTGAAAACAGACCAGGCAGCTAACAGTCACACAGCAACAGCTAAGAGGCTGAAAGGGCTGGAGCACATTAACCAGGAGACTTACTACCGCAGGTACATTGAGAAACACCCCGCAGTGTCTCGGGTGGACACGAATCAAAGTGCTCCTCCTCCTCCTCCCCAGGGAGGCACCACTCAGCCCCCCCCCCCATCAGCCAGCACCCATGAGGCTGGGGAAAAAGACCAACAGCAGCACCGGAGGTAGCAGACAAAGGCCCGCTGCTGCGCCTCACTGGAACCGACTGGAGCTCTGGTGGGGTTTTGGTTACACTTCTGCTGGTACCATCTGTGCCCTCAAAATGCTTAACCCCTACCACTGGCACCCACAGCCTTGTTTCCCACCAAGGAAACCTTCTCACCCCAGGGAAGCCTAACCACCGAGCTCAGTCACGCAACCAACTAGTCTCCTCACACTCACTCAGCAGTAGAGGCTCAGACCGAAAGGGGAAAGGGCTCACTGAGCCTTTGGTTACAAGCCAAAGAGCACACACAATGCTCTGACTGAAGAGATTCCTTCTCACAGTACAAAGCCGAACCTCGGAATCAGAGCCTTCACATGCTGCTGCCTTGCATACCGTAGGGATACATACACCGGTTCAAACTGCTTCCAGTTCCATTCCAGCAAGTTCAGTATTGAAGGTTTGGAGATCTTAGTTCCTCATGAGATAACAGTATGCTCCAATACATCTGGGTCATTTTGACTTCACATACCAACAAGCCAGGAGGTAAAAGTGTTCATACTCAATTCTATCTCCTTTGCATGTTTACATACTCATTATTAAAGGTTATAATTTTGCCTTTACATAACAAAATACTCGGTGAGACTCTGACTAAACTTTAGGAGTGACCAACATGGCCTGTGACTACTTGGCCTGTGTCCTCCCACTATGGCGAAGGATCAGAACCTTCTCAGGCAGAAACACAGACTTCATGAGGTGAGGATGTGTGCAGAAGGCACACAGCGCGAACAGCCAGAGTGGACTACACGAGGCACCACTTTACCTAGCTCCAATTCTAACACCAATTTCAACATGGAACAGAGGTCATAATCTTTACACAGATGTCAAACTTGGCATATGAAAGTGTGTCATGAGACAGTGACAGTAAAGTGTGTCACCAGGCAGCCTCAGTGCCCACTTTTAGGCTTCACCTAAGTTATTGGAGACCCAGTGGTATTTTGTCACCTATGGCCAGGTTAAAGATTTCCCTCCATAGGGCCTGCTCGTTCCTCACCACACTGATGAAAATCCCAACACTTCTCAGACATCCTATTAACCATGATGAAATCTAAGAGCCAACCCCAGAGCTAGGTAAGCAAGGCCACGTTCGCAAGTGTTTTCACACCGGCCAATCCACAGTCCCAGTAAAAAGGCCCATGCGACAATGCAGACCACTCAACCTTTACAAAGGCACACCCCCAGCAGGCCTTGGGAAACACACCCATAATCACAATTACTCAAGAGACAGAGGCCGAACAGTCCCAAGTTTAATCCCAGCTGGGGCACCTTAGCAAGACCTGGCTCAAAAAAATAAAAAAGACAATGGAGTGGCAGCTTGCTGTGATGACCCTGAGTTCGATCCCCAGTGCTATCACCAAAAAAAAAAAGAGGCACAGTCCAAAGGCCCCCCTTCTCCACTCCTGCGCACTCTCCCATCTCTGTATTTCTTGTGGGTCCTTCAGCGCAGCCCTCAAATCTCACGGATGTATGGGAAATAAAATCTTCTATTTCATGAATACTGTGTCCTTGTCTGCACACCACTTAACCAGAACGTAATTCTGTTCTGGGGAAGATCAGTATCTACAGCCACGCCAGAAAAGGCCTTTGAAACCAAAATAGAGAAACATACAACTGTAGCAAATGGTGAGCGTGTCTCATGAGGGACAATGAAAGGCATTCAGACTGCTCTTGGCACCCCTCCTGGTCCTCCCACACGCTGAGCCCCGTTTGGGAAGGCTGGCCGACTGGCCAGGCCGCATCCGTGCCGCTCTGCACTGCTGCCTGCTGTCTCTGCTAAGTGAGGCCAAAAGCCCCGCCATGACAGGCAAGGCTCTGACCTACTGTCAGCACAACAGGGCAAGAGGTCCAAGCACACTCAATTCCCACCACTCCCTCCAACCAGCCAGAGGGAAGGCCTCGCTCAGGTGGACTGACTTGTTAGAAGAGTGGTTAAGGTAGGCGTGAGACAAACACAAGGGTCAGCAGAATATGAAAAGTGACACGCTAAGTTGGAAATTCAGTCTGGGGTCAGCAGGCTTTGAGGGTAAAGACATATGTACACATTAGCCAATAAGATCTAAATCCTTGCCTTCTGTGTCAGGCTTCTTTCACTCCAAATTCGAGCTGGATGTGGCTGGCAGCACCTCCTTAGCGGTAAGCCCCAAGCTAAGGAGGCAGAGGCGGAGTTGCTAGGATTTTGAGGCCAGCCAGCGCTACAAGGAGAGACACATCCCTCCCTGCAGAAGTAACGGCACTGGGGAGCTGACCTGGCCAACACTGCTCCCACCGCGGTGCGCTGTCCCTGTGCCACTGCCTCCTTTCTATCTTCCCTCGGCCCTCGCGAGGTCAACAGGGGCAGACTGGGAAGGGAGGCCATACCCACAACTCAGAGGAAAACCACTCTCACGTGGGGCCACGCCAGGAGCTTGTCAGGGAAGCAGCCAAGGAGAGAGAAAAGAGTGTTAACCACCTAATGATTCAAGCCACTCTAACAGCTTTACAAAAGAAAAGGAAAAAGCCTGGACTTCTCAACAACCCAAAAGCACTATGCCCTTCTCCTCCTCTTCTTTCTTTTATTAGTAAGAGACAGAAACCACCATTTCAGGCAGCTTCTAAAATAAAAAGGGAATAAAAGCCTGTGATTAAGGAGGGAGGGCACACGTGACACTTCACGCTTTATACACACCAAGTACTGAGCAAATGCCAAGGCTGACAGCAACGCTGCCAGGCTCAGATTACTTCCTGATTCAAAAACAAAGTAGCAAACACGGAAGAATAAAAGGTATTTAAATTAACTTTAACTTTTGCTAAAATGTTAAATTACTCAAACTGGGGTTCCAATTGTAGTTACACCTGGGGATTCCATTAAATTTACTCATGTGTCCCCTAAAGTATTAAAACGGTAAATACAAGAAAAACATAAAGCTAAATACAGAACAAACATAAAGCATGCCTCACGTTAACTGAAGCCTTGCTTTAATGTCCTGTAGACTCACCACCCCAAAACATTCCGTATCAAGTAAGCACCCTAATATAATATAAAGACTTAGATACTTAGGAATACTTAGAAATTTGATACTTAGAAACTTGATAAAACTGAACCCATGAATTCCCAGTTAAGATATATTTGATACAAAGATGAGAAAAAGTTTTGGCCAGGGATACAGCTCCATGGTAGAACACTTTCCGAGCATGTCTAAGATTCAGGAACAATAATAGCTCACAAGTTAAAATAGGGTGTCAAGGATTAAAACTTATACAAAACTCAGTTCATGAAAGCAGGGTTGTATCAACTACTTCTCCATTTGTCAACCCGATTTGGCCTGCTCTTAAATCTGAAAATAAGCCACATGTGCTGAAGCCTGTAATCCCAGAGCTCTAGGAGGCAGGGGCAGGAGGACCCAAATAGCCAGCCTTGACAATTTAGTGAGACCCTGTCTCAAAAATGGGAGGAATGGACAAAAGGGATATAGCTGAGTGTAAAGGCCCTAGGTTCAATCCCCATAGCTCAAATTATAATAATAAAATAGAAGGCACTTCACGATGGATTACTACAATCACAATGCAGTGGTCTCATCCATCAAGGCCCAAGAGTAGCATTAGTGAAATTACTGATTCTATGCAATTAACACTGTAAATACAATTATAAATTTGGCCAACATATTCTCTTCAGTGACTATTTCAGTAAGCTCTTAGCTGCAGTTTGATGCATCTTCACAAAGGACACAACAAGCCTGGCACAGCAGCATACACTTGTAATCCTAGAATTCAGGAGGCTGAGGCAGGAGAATCATTAGTTCATGCCAGCCTATGCTACATAGTAAATCCTGCTTCAAAAAACAAACCAAACCAAACAGAAGACACAATACACCTTTTCTAGGCTACCCAACAGATCTGTCATCAGTCTTTTTAAAAAGTAAGATCTTGGTGGGCATGGTAGTACACCCCATAATCCCAGCTCTTAGGCTGGCTGAGGCAGGAAGATCACAAGTTTGAGGCCAAGCTGGGCAACTTAGCAAAACCTTGTCTCAAAATACAGAGCTAGATAAGGAGCTCAGTGCTCCATGGATTCAATCCCCAGTACCACCAAAAAAGAAAAAAAACAATCTTAATGACACCCCACCTTCTGCAGGAACATCCTTTTACATGGAGACTCCATTAACACATTCATCAAAGATATAAATTTCAGCATCTTAAAGTACTATTTGGGTTTTTCTTGGCAACATATTTCTCACATATTTTACATGCAAGATCAAACCAACAGGGACTCCTATTAGTGCCTTAACAACAAAAGGTGAACATGTCTATGGTCCCAGGTTTGAGGTCTGAGGCCAGAGGGTTACTTGAGGCCAGTTCAATGCCAGCCTAGGTAACATGACCTCAGCTAAAAAAAACCAAAAACAAAAACAAAACAACAGCAAAAACCCATGAATCAAAAATTAAATAAAAAGCAAAACACTGCTTTATGACTGAGTCCAGGATTCTCTGGACCACTTAAGGTAGCTCTGGTTTTGTTTGTTTGTTTGAGACAGACTCTCACTGTGCAGTTCAGGCTGGCCTTCAGCTGAGTATCCCAGGCTGGCCTCGAACTTGCAGCGACCCTTCTCCCTCAGCTTAGTGCTGGGATTACAGGCATGTACCACTACACCCAGCAAGATGGCTCCTTGTTACTCCTTGGCTTCTAATGCAACGAAGTCTCCCTTCTGACTTCCGGTATTTACCATCAAAAGGAAAAATGACTGGCCACCTACCAGGCTCTTCTGGAAACTAACAGAATCTCTCCCCGACCACGAGCCTGTGACTTCCTATCCTCAGCTGCCCATTATGCTTTGGGTCATAAAACCAACAGGATATAGCAGGGCACTGCTACTCATGCTTCTGTAGGTCAGGAGGCAGTCAAAACCGAGTCCTTTGGAGGGTTTCACCTGTAGGAAAAGGCCTGCCCTATCGGAAGCCAGGACGCTACCCCGACTCCTAGATTCACACTACCTGGAAAGCCCCATGGGATTGAGTGAAAGATTCGAGTTCAGTGACTGTGGCGATCATGTACTGACCAACACACATGATGAAACTAAGAGTTGCTGCTTTCCATCCTTTAGCCAGGGTTGTCCTACATAAAGACTGGACCCAACGAACAACATACGGGTAAACTTCATGCAAACACCTTCATGCTCCCCAGTCATCAAGCTTAACAGGTAACACATACGCAATTTAATGCAGACACAGGCCCCCAGGTCTCCCCAACTCTCACTCCCCCTGCCACAGGCTGGCTGAGCACTCCAGTGTCTCCCAATCTCCTTCAGGCCTCCAGGGCACTCCTTGCCTTTCTCTGATCTGGACCAGTCGCCACCACCTCACAGCCCCCTTGCTCAGGTGTTAACGTGCTGTTGGTTTGTTTCCTTCATGACAGATGCTGTGCGCCACATACATTAAGTTGACTCATCTCACTTTGTGCACCTACCCTCGGTAATCTCGGCCCCAAATTCTTGTTCCTTACAACTCTGTAGGTGTAGACACTTGAGGTTCAAGCACGGCAACCTATGTGGCACCCAAACTCCCTTGGCCTACCTGCCCACTGGTCTCAGCCAGCCCAAGGGCGCCCCGGAAGATGCCTGCCACGGCTTCCCTAGGAGCACACCACACGCTCCAGGCCTTCCACCTACGCTGGCGCCCTGGCTCCCTCCAGACACCAGCTCCCCAACAGGGGCTAGTACCACTTCAATGCTGCATGTGATTCCAATCAACCTGGCCCACAGTAACCAGCAAAGCTCTCCACCTTCCAGCAGACTGTAACTACAGCATGGCTGCCACACCCCACTCTGACTCTGGGGATCTCCACCTGCCAGCACAGAGGGTCCAGCCCTTCCCTGGGTGGTGGAACTGAGCTCGCTGGCTTAATGAAGTAGTCTAGTCAGATGGCAAGCGCTGCAGGCACCCTTCAGGAGCTAAGGTCATCCACCAGCTGACAGAGTCCTACAGTTCCAAGGAAATGAATTTTGTCCACCCCGAGTGTGGAAATATTCTTCCCTACTTCACCTTCCCCCGTTAAGCAATACGAGACCGCAACACAACCCATGCCTTGACCACAATCAGATGAGATCTGACCAGAGGACCCACCTACACCAGGTCTGCAGTTCTGACCCAAAGCAACAGTATTATTCTAACCCACTGTCTTTGAGCTACTAGGCAGCAACAGAGAACAAACATATACACACATTACCCAATAAGGTCTAAATCCTTGCCTTTTGTGCCAGGCTTCATCCACTCCAAATTCGAGCTGGGTGTGGCTGGCAGCACAGGCCTGTAATCCCCAAGCTAAGGAGGCTGAGGTGGAGTTGCTATGATTTTTTTTTTTTTTTTTTTGCGGTACTGGGGATCCAACTCAGGACACTGCGCTTGCTAGGCAAGTGCTTATTCCACTGAGCTATATCCCCAGCCCGGGAGTTGCTATGATTTCGAGGCCAGCCAGCGCTACATAATGACCGCCAAGACCAGCCTAAACCTCAAAGGGAGACACTGTCCCCTTCACCACCAAAAGAGTAAAATTTAGTTCATCCACTGTTTTCAATCTACCCTCATTTGTCCCACCTGCCACAGAGCAGCGCTGGTGATGCTACGGCCTGCATGCTGCAGAGGGCTGTCTACCGCTGGGAGCTCTGAAAGGGTCACCATCACTACCACTGCCTTCCACAGGTATGTGAGAATTTACCCACTGTTCTGCTGACCCAGAGCTGGGCTGTTTCCAATGTAGGGTTATTACCTATACAGAGCCAGGAAATAATGCCAACCGATTTTCAGATTGCTCCAATAAACACGCTCGCTCTCACCAACTTTAACATCAGAACTCGCTTCAACATTTCACTATATTCACTCAGCTCTTACGACCATTAAGTGACCAACAGGGAACATGGACACTGCCAAGTCATACAGTCAAGCGAGTTTTCTGGTTATTTCCCCAAGAAATGACTTCGGCCGCCTCAAGGTGTCTGTAAGGAGCCACCCAGGAGTGGTCACTCTAGACCAGTGGTGGCGAACCTACGGCACACAAGCTTCAGGGGGCTGTTTGTTATCGCTGAAAATTCTGTAAGGTTCACCATCTCTGCTCTAGATATTTCATTCATGGAAATGAAGGGTTGGTTTGGACAGGATTAAGACAACCCAGGCTGACTGGGGAAAAACAAAACTCAGGTTCTGACTGGATAAAAGTATCTTCTAAAACAGATAATTAACAGAAGTGAAATGTTCAGAGCAAACTTACTTCTGAACACTGGGCCACTGATTTTAATTCCTCAAATCATATACTATTCATGATTTTTAAAGCTATTCATGGTTTGTCCTGTATTTTTCTGTTCAGGGACCAAGTTTCACTATGTTATGCAGACTAGCCTTGACCTTGCCATTTTCCTATCTCAGGAGTTCAAGTAACTGCCATCACAGGCCCACGTTTCATCTTGATTTACGTAATTTCAATAAGTAGCACTTAGTTTTCTCGTCAGTTATCTACCGAACAGTATATTTCTTTCTGTTTTTTCCTGCCCAAACACTGACAATGATTCCAGGGCCCTACCTGGAAGTAACCCTTGTCCCACTCCAGCCAATGCACAGAACTCTCCCCAGCCCTCCTAACCCCCTTCCCAGCAGACATTTTGGCCTCGGCTTCTCATTACTAGTCTTCACTGTGTCCACATGAACGCCGTATTATCCTCTACTGTGGGATCCTCATCATCTCTCCGTGGTTAGGCGTCAGCCTCCATTTATTCACAAGCTTCCTGAGAACAGCCATGTTGAATTTTTCCACTGTGCTTTAATCAACAATTCAGGCACCAACCATTTACAATAAATATAAAGAATGGAAGAAACATTTAAACATTAGAACACGAACGGGTTGGGGGTGCGCTCAGTGACTGAGCACTTGCCAAGGCTGAGCAGGACTCTGGGTTCAATCCCCAGCATCATGAAAAAAACACTGAGGAGAAATATAAAAATGGTTGGATTCTATAAACAAAACAAAACAAAAAAAAACTCTTCAAAAAGACAACACTGGGTGCACTTCAGTGGCGGACCGCTTAACTAGCGCGCTCAAAGGCTCTGGGTTGGGTCCCCAGCACAGCCGCTCAACAAAAGACAATGTAAGAGAGACAGAACTGTTCTACATTTAAAGACATTAAGACAGACAATGGTAATACACGAAACTATTAGATCCAAAAGCATATTCTGGAACAATGGAGACATATTTACATACAGATATTAACATTTTCTATTTTTTTGATTCAAGGAATAGTATTATGGCTTTTTTCTCCTTTGTGAAAGGGCCGCTCACGCTGCCCAGGCTGTCTGTCCTCCTCCCACCTCAGCGGGCAGAGGCACTGGAACCACCGGCCACATCCACCCCGCTGGGTTTGTACAAAGAAGCTGCATTACGAAGTATTTAAAACTCAAGAACCAGCTTGGCGTGGTGGCCCATTCCTGCCTGTAATCTCAGCACTCTGGGAGGCTGAGGCAGGAAGGCAGGAAGATCAACTTAGAGCCCAGTCTAGGCAATTTTACGCGACCCTGTCTCAATCAATCAATCAATCAATAAAAAGGGCTTGAGATGTAGGTCAGTGCGAAGGCCCTGGGTTCAATTCCCAGGCAAAAATAAAAAACAAAAAAGAAGCAAGTATCACTTCTGCAATTTGCAAGTTGCATCTTATCAAATAGTTCACCGTGGGCTGGGAATGTAGCTCAACGGGAGAGCTCGAAACAGGAGACCCTGGGTTCGTTCCTCAGCACAGGAAGAAAAAAAAGTCCCTCCCCATTAAAAAAAGAAAAAGCATTTTAATATTCTGGGAAAAAACAAACAGTAAGTCCAAATGTAGCTCTTTAATGCAATATCCCCGCATGCCTCCCTCCTAGAGGCCCATTCTAAAGCTCCGTGGGGACCCCGGGTCCTCTTTGTCCCTTAGGGGCATGATGTGCGTTCCGCCCAAGCTACGTGCAACACTCTCAATAGCTCGGTCATTTACAACAGCAGCTTTTTCCTTCTAAATGTCACGTGCCAAAAGTAAACAAAGGTCTCGCAAACAAAGTCAAATTAAAAAAAACACACATTTGTCTCCAAAAAACAAGAGGAAAAACCCTCTCGAGCCAAAACTGCCCGCAGTGCTCACCGGGTCTCGCTGAAATCGTCGGGTCGGAGGCGGACGCACGCTCAGCCGGACGCCAGCGGCGGAAGTTAGCTTCCTATTGGCAAACATTTCAAAAAGATTACAGGCATTTAAGGAGGCAGGCACTATGTTCGAGAAGACCCTAAAGAAACGCCCTTAAGAATGAGTCCCAAACGGCCCCCTGTGGGACCTGGCGGCGACGGCCCAGCGCCCTCGGGGACCCGGTTGTCCGGAGGACGCGCGGTCTCGGAGGACACGAACGGAGCGCACCCGGCCCCTCCGAGGAGGCCGCGCGCCGACCCCGGCCACATTAGGACTCCTGCCCTCCCCTCCCGTCGCCCATCTGGCCCCCTTTATCCGCCTCACCGAAGCCGATTTAGCCCGACAGCCACTAACGGAAAAAAAAGGAACTTGACCGCGCGGAGCCAGACCGGAAAAGACAGAGCTGATATGCTTACGTCACTTCCGCTTCCTGACTCTGGCCCAGAAGTCCTTGGTGCGCGGTGGGGTTGACTGTGGTGGGCGCGTTTAGGCCGGAGAATTGTAGTTAGCTCCGGGGTGATTGAGGATGCGCCCGATGTTCAATTCTGAGCAGGATGTAGAGGGAGGAAGAGGGCCAGAGGCCTCGGCTGAGGTTAGATCTGGCCTCTGGGCTGGACCGCGCGGCCCCTGGCTAGGGAAGAGTTGGAGGTGGAACCCGGCCCCGCGCGTGGTTTCCCTTGGGAATAAGCCAGAAAGCAAGGCTGGAGGTGGGGACTCTGCAGTGTGCCCTCAAAGGCTGTTCTGCCGCCACCTATGTCCCTGCAGCTGCTGAGTTCCTCTCTCCTGCTCATAAACCTACCAGTCCACCAAATGGGCCATCTCAGCACAATCCGTTTTGTTTTTTGGAAACAGCCTTGCCAGGCTAGCCTCGAATTCGAGGTGATGTTTCTGCTTCAGCCACCCAAGTTAATTCCCCACCCGTAGGTACTAGGTTCGGTCTCTGCCACTGAGCAACACTCCTGTCCTTTCTTTTCTGAAAAAGGGTCTCTAAATTGCCAAATCTGGCTTTGAACTCAAGAATCTTCTGCCTCAATTAGATGAGATTACAGAAATCCAGTCCTTAAACTTGGGTGTTTTGTTTTGTTTTGTTATGAGACCTGGAATTTGCTACATAGCCCAGACTGGTTTTGAACTTGTGATCAAATCCATCCTCCAGAGTGCTAGGATTACCGTCATGGGCCATCATGCTAAATCCATGCCAAAACTCTGAGTACATAGTTGATTCTCTTTCCAATACACTGATACTTTCTGCAAAACTTAAAAGCCTTTTCTTATTCAAGTAGGTGTTTCTCTTGGTTCCATGGGGCTTAGCATAAATTCAAGACCTTTCATGCTACATCGTGAAAAAGCACGGATATTCAACAATAGTTCTAAAGTGACTCCTTTTTGCTGTGATTTTCAGTGGGTGCTCTTTGTGGAATTAATACAGTTACTTACAATACCGATTTGCCAACATTTTGTCAACATTTGTACACTATGCTGTTTATGAATCTGTGGAATTAGTGGATACCACAAATCTTCATATTTTGCTGTACAGGTTTTTGGTGCTGGATATTGAACCCACAGAGTGCTGAACTACATCCCAAGCCCTTTATGGGTTTTCCTTTTTTTTTTTTTGAAACAGCCAAATTGCCCAGTTGGCCTTGAACTTCCAATCCTTCTGCCCTAGCCTCACCAGTACTTGGGAAATCCTGTCACTTACAATAACATGGAAGAACCTAGAAGACATCATACTAAGTGAAATAAGCTAAAGAAAGTCAAAACTACACTCTCATATGTGGCTTCTAAAACCTGAACTCAAGCAAAGAAGAGAACAGTGGCCCGGTGTTGAGGAGGGAAGGGAGCTATCCGTGCGAGGGTCCAAACCAAGGACCGGTGTGGAGGTGCAGGCCTGTCATTCCCGCGCTCTTGAGAGCCAAAAGGCAGGAGGATCCCAACTTCAAGCCTGGCAAACCTAGAGACACCCTGTCTCAAAATAAAAACAGACAGGGATGTAACTCCTAAGGCCCCTGGTTCAGTCTTTAGTACTACAAAAGAAAGAGATCACAAGACTCTGTCCATCAGAGTCACGTTTTCATTACTGGACAAAACTCCCGACACCCACAGCTTAAAGGGACGCTGGTTTATTTGTGTCTCACAGTTGCAGAGCTTTCAGTCCATGGATGACAAGAAGAAGCAGAGAGAGCAGGGCTGTGGCTCTCCTCTAACCGGGCCCCAGCTCCTCACAGTGAGTGGGCTGGGATCCCATCCCGGACAGACGCACTGACGACTCCGGCACCTTCGTGATCCCGTCACCTTCCACCACATGAGACGTGAGGAATCCCCAGCTCTGAACCACGACAAAGCTCTCAGGTGAGTAAGTACTTAAAACCTAAGGTACAGTGTGCTGAATATAGTTAATAGTAATATACTATACACTTGAAACCTGTTAAAACAGAAGAAGGTATTTCGTGATACCAACAACCAGAAGATAAGTAGGTGAGGTAATGGACATATTAATCAGTTTGATTGTAGTAATAATTTATATACATATATAATTGCACATCATGTTATACACTGTAAATATATACAATTTGGGTTTTTTTGTTGTTGTTTTTTTTTTTTTTTGGCGGTACTGGGGATTGAACTCAGGACCCTGCGCTTGCTAGGCAGGCACTTATTCCACTGAGCTATATCCCCAGCTCCAATATATACAATTTGTATTGTTAATTTTACCTAAATATTGTGTCTGTTTGCTAAAAAAAAAAATTACCTAAATAAACATAGGGGGGGAAAATGCTATAATAAAATTATATACTTATAAATGAAAAGTCATAAAAATGCTAATTAACAAAACCATGTTGGGAATTCAATGTTAGCAACAGGACAATAGTCAAGGATGCTAGTCAAGGGCATCAAATGGTTATATGACAGGAAATACAGTAATTCTTCACAATGAGGTATTTATTTGAGGTCATAAAGCAATTACAAGACAAACTAAAAAATGACACCACAATGGAGGTAAAAATAAGATAAAATAGAGCATTCTGTGGAGGGGATGGGGGGAAGGTGGTGGTGGTACAAGCCTATAGTCCCAGCTCTCTGGGAGGCGAAAGCAGGAGGATCACAAATTGTTGTCCAGCCTGGGCAACTTAGTGACTTAGTGAGACCCTGTGTCAAAATAAAAAAGGGCCGGGGATATAGCTCAGTGTGAACAGCCTGAGTTCAGTCCCCAGTGCTGAAGGAAGAAAAGGACAGCAGACAAAGTGCTGGCAGCTGGCTTCATGCCAGAGCACTTGTGCGGCACACACCAAGGCCCTGGGCTCCAGGCGCCGCGCCGAAAACAACACGCCAACAAGCAGAGACAAAATACATCACATAGTTTAGGCTTCCACAACACTGAAAAAAATAAATTTATTTAAGCCAAATTATCTGTGATAATTTCCTAGGGTAGAACCACCTAATTGCCATAGGTTCCAAAACAGAAATACACTATAGTAATCCAACCCAATTTTTCTTTTTCTTTTTCTTTTCTTTCCTGCAGTGCTGGGGACCGAACTCGGGGCTGCAGGTATGCCAGGCAAGCCAGCTCTCAGGAAGGTACACCCCCAGGCCCAAACGCATATCTTTGTAATGAATTTTTTAAAAACTAAATATGTCTGGCAGTGAGAATCACATGTTTTTAAGTCTTCCTTCCTGTTGTTGTTGTTGGAGACAGATTATCTGTATGTAGCCCAGGCTGGCCTTGAACTCACAATAATCCTCCTGGTTCAGCCTCCCTAGTGTTGGGATTAGTATTAGTTATTCAGGAAAGTCCTTAAGGGTATGTAAAAACTGTAATTTGTAACAGTGTTTAGCAAGACTTAGTAAAATTCAGTATACAGTGGCTGGGAGTGTAGCTCAATGGTAGAGGACTTGCCCTGGGTCCAGTCATCAGTACACACACACACACACACTCACTCACTCACCGGATAAATCAGTATACAAAGTTTAGCTGGGCTTGTTGATCCATGCACTCTGGCAGGCTGAGGCAGGAAGATCACAAGTTTATGTCAGAAACTGAGGGCAACTCAAGAGACTTAAGCACCAGTCTCCAAAAAAAAACCCTAAAATTAAAATTAAAAAAGGGTTGGGGATGTAGTTCAGTGTGAAGAGGCTGGGTTCAATACTCAATATTGGGGGGGAAAGATCAACTAAGTTTTATATATTTAGAATCATAAACCAGCAAAGCAAGTCTGGACTATGAGACTAGGGGTCACCTTCAATTGTTATCATGAGGGGCCCAAGCCCAGGACGTGGGCAGCCTGCAGTAGAATTTTCTAATTTAAAAATGTCCAGACTCAGGCATCTCCAAGCAAATTCCCCAGGGTACATCCAGGCATTACTTCAATCACAGTGGCAACCAAGGCCAGGCACGACTCAGTACAACCCACACAAAGCAGCTGAAACCACCCTCACGATCTATTGTGTGGTTGCCAACAATGAAAGGTGGCAACCCATAATATAAGTAGCAACACTTACAACCAGGAGAGAAGCAATGACTCACTGCTCTCCATGAACACACTTGGATTAGCATTAATTACATTGTATTGATTAAGCACCACTAAGTCTGCAGCTGCAGCCCTGATGGTCAACCACAACATCACCCAAGATTCTTCAAGCATCAAAACTACATACAGGTAAACCCAGGTGTAGGGGTCCCCGCCTGTAATCCCAGCGCTCTGCAAACTGAGGTAGGAGTGTAGCAGAAAAACCAGTATCAACCCAAAAGGAAGACTCTTTACACTGAGGAGTTAGAAGGCAACTTTTATTACGACAGCGGGAAACCCGAGGTTCAAATCACCAGCCGAGTCAGATTTGAGTTCAGTTTAAATAGGGTTTGCAAGTGGGAAGTGCAAAGCTGATAGCAGGTTATTACATGATTGGTTACATGGAATACAAGAATTATGTCATATGTTGTCAGGCAGGTTTACTTAAAAGGAGTTGTTTAACATTCTGGGGAGGAGGGGAGGGAGTTGTAAGCGGAGCAAGAAGAGTTAAATGGGTCCTTGATTGGGCCTGTCTGTCTCAGACACGAAGTCCTTGAAGCAATTTGGAAACTATATTTTTCTAACTAAGGAAAACACAAGCTGGACATAGTCAAGTTGGCCCAGCGCATTATCAAAGAGAAGTAGACAGTCAAGGCTGTCTGTGTGACACGCAGCCTGGGCATAGTCACAGGTTATGAACTAATTTCTAACTTTTGCTATACTATGCCTACACGTCTGCTATTCTACAGGTGTGCCCTTATATCTTCCCCCATTTTTATTACAGAGGAGAATCTTCTTCCTTGGTTTCCTCAGCTTCTTCAATGCTAGGGAGCTGATAGGAGGGAGTAGCCTGTAAAAGAAGTTGGTGGTGCATAGCTTCAAAGTGTCCTGTCAGGAACCATGACAGAATACGGATCACACAAGGACCCAGGAGAAGTAGTCCCAGGATGGCCAGCACGGGTCCCAGGACAGCTCCAGGAAGGGAGGAAAATCTAAATCCCCACCAGGAAGAGCCTCCCATAAACATCAGAACATCAGAACCTTATGTTTGAGGCATTCCCACAGCTGGTGGGAGTTTCCTCTTCCTATTCCTGATTTGTTAACATATGTTATGGTTTGGGGCTTATTTTTGCAAAGGAACACAATATAATATGGGACAGATATTTTATATGATTATTTATAATAGTCACCCAAAGAATGATATACAAGAGTACATGAAATCTGTCCTCACACTAAGACCAAGGAATCCAGCTGAGGGCCTGGATCCCACAGAAATGTCCTTCATGAGTCCAGCTAAATACCTAGAGCTCATAACGGTGCCTCCCAAAAATCCAACTGGAGGCCCAGAGCCCATGACAATGTCTCATGCAGGCCTGTTTCACGGATCTACACTGGGAAGGCCCAAAGGTCAGTGGTGGAATCTGGGAAGTCTGTGCCAGCAGGATGAAGGATCTGTGGTAGCAGGCTGAGGGATCTGCACTGGAGCCAGGAAGTGACGCTCAGAAGATCCAGAGCTCCCCCAAAAGGTACCACAGCCATCCTCAGCCACACAGAGGTCCCGAGCTCCTTTGATGATCAGGATGGCCGAGTCCCCATCAGGGAAGCTAATGCGACAAGCTTCTCCAGCAGACCGGCAGTGCACCATCTTCCCGTTCAGAGCCAGGAAGCAATGCTCAAAGTGAGGACCAGAGCTCCCCCAAAGTGAACCAAAGCCATTCTCAGTGCCAACGAGGTCCCAAGCTCCTCAGAGGATGAAAACAGCCAAGCTCATCAGGAAAGCCAGCATGATGAGCTCCTTCAAAACTACCAACAGGTCCTTACAGCTTCTACCAGCTCCCAACAGCCTCCTCTTTCTCCAGTTCTGCCTCTTATGCTGCTGGCAACAATCCCCAGGTGGGCCTCCCATACCCAGCACCACGCTTACTCAGTTCATAAGTTAACCACTAGTTATCAATGCACTACAGCATAATAACAACAGTCCTCCTCCAGGAAAAGGCCAGTGCTCCCATGGTGGGCCGTCAGGAGAGCCAAGGCTCTTCGATCCTGGAGGGCAACTGCAGCCAACTGGTCTGTTTGGTCTTGCAGTGTGGCTATTGAGTTCTGTATGTTGGCCAAGTCTCCAGCGATCTGAGCACTCAGCTGTGAGTATTGCTTTGGCCCTGAATCAAGGCCAACAGTTTTCTGTAGCTGTTGGTTTTAAGCAGGAGCCTAAAGTGGTATCTTTCTATGGTCTGCTGGCCATTTCAGAACTGTAGAAGTGTAATGGTCAATTCATTAGAAAGTAACAAATAACTAAATTTTTCGAGAGAACTTCAAGGTGGCGACTGGGTAGGCAACAGAGAGAACCTTCCAGAGGAATGCCACTCAGACGAAGGACAGAAGGGAAAGAGGTGGGTATCCTGAACTCGGGAAGGATCTGAAATGGGAATTGAAGCCCTCAGAAAGACTAAGCAAAACCTCTACCGGAGGAAAGGATCAGAGATCCGCCATGGTGCAGTCGGAGGGAGAGGAGAAGGAGGAGGTCACCGCTCCAAGCACACCCATGGCCCGCGCCCTCGTTCTGGCATTCACAGCTTCAGCTTCCGAGGCCCACGCTCATGGAAGCCTCCCGACTCAGCCAGAGGAGAGCGGAGTTCCGAGACCTGGTCCAGGGCTGGAGAGAGGAGGGTGCAGCCAGGAAAGGAGGCAATGGCGGTTGGGAGCAGTTGTCGAACCCAGTGTGAGAATGAGAGGTTGCGACAGGCACTGAGGCAGAGTCCCCACCCTGCGGCAACCTTCCTAATCAACGCCTGGAGAGAATCAATGCAACTAGTACACAGTGCACCAAGCCCGGCTCTGCGCCTGCCTCGAGATGGTGGCCCCCTGCCTCTCAGCTGGGTGAGCAGCTACCAGCAGAGAGCAGCAGGGAACCTCAGCGGTGAGCCGCGGCGGCTCCTAGGGATCCGGCCGAGGAGCGGACGGGGGCTTCAGCACCGCAACAGGAGGGAGATGCAGATGGAGGTGGATCATGTGGCTCCACGCCTTTCTCACTCCAACATCAGGCAGGAAGCATGAGCTGGGTTGCCGGGGCTCAGCTCCCACCCTGAACTCTCTCTGGGAGCACCTTGAATCTCAGCGGCTTGAGCAAGCACTGCCTGTTCCTGGCAACAATGGGACAAATCCACAGTCTTCAGGACTCACCTCAAACTATTAATGTGTGCACCAAGAGGGTCTCCTTACAGCTTGCACATATGAACCTTGCATGACCCCACGGCTGCTCCGCTGTGGGCCCCGCGGCTGCTCCACAGTGGGCCCCGGTGGCTGCTCCGCTGTGGGCCCCGCGGCTGCTCCGCAGTGGGCCCCGGTGGCTGCTCTGCAGTGGGCCCCGCGGCTGCTCCGCTGAGGGCCCCGCTGAGGGCGCCTCATAAACTGGACCCACCCCCACCCATAGCACGACAACAGGGTGGAGCCGGGCGGTCCGCTGTGAGCATATGTGCTTTTCCACCTCCAACCATGGCAGTTTGTATACACCCATGTATGTTATAGTGTAGTCTGAGGCAGCTATATCTCTTCCCAAGGCGAGAGTCCAGGGGTATAGATAAACCCAGGAGTACAGTTATCACAGGGAAGATGACTGATTGAGTGGTAGGGCAATGGAGATGAGGGAGGAGAAAAACTGAATGATCAAATGGGCCATCATCTGTGTAACTGAGTAACGTGAAGGTAACATTAAGTAGGACAGCATCCAGGGCTAATTCCCTTCTGTGTTCTCTATAATTCTGTATTTCCTCAATTGTTTTTGTGTTAACAGAAGTGAAGATAACTTTATATTATACAGCATCCAGTGCAGATTCCTTACGATCTTCTCTACAATTTGGTATTTCCTTTAATGTTTTTGTGTTAACTAATGTGAAGATAACATTGTGTAGTACAACATCCAGTGATAATTCCCTACTGTATTCTGTATAATTTTGTATTTTCTGTATTGTTTATGGCTTATTCTGGTTCATGTGTCTCCATTCTTTTGTCTTTAAAATAAAATTTAAAAAAAGAAAAAGAAAACTGTGAGTATTGCTGTTGGCAGACACCCATAGCTGTGGCAGTGAGTGTTAAAGTCCCTGCTATTGTCATTCCGGCTAACAGGGGCAATATCACAGGGTCACATTGCTGATGTGACTGACAGGCATGTGCAGGTTCTTGCTTCTTGAACAAACAGATCAGGTATCAGAAAAACAAGTCTACAAAGACTCATTTTTGTACTATCAAACACCTGATACAACCCCTCAGCACAAACAAAGAACGTCCCAAAGAGAGCTGCTAGGGAGCCCGAAGGGACAGGCAGTATGTCCATGCAGTCAGCAGATGCATTTTGGCCCTTTCTGGAGCCTAAAAAACAAGAGGTGTTTCCCCTACCATCCTAGGGTGGGGCTGAAGCAGATGATCAGGAGCACTAAGTTTAATGTTTCCAATGAGACCCAAAGCTCAATAGGAAAGAACTGAAAAAGGAGGTTACAATGTTTCGGTGTACGTTGCCAGTCTGGACAAATGTACTTTGTATTGGAACAAATATTCCCATCCCCAATTTAACACTCCACGTCCTGAGGAATAGGAATGATTTTTCCAGCTCAGGAAGTTGACCTGAGTGGGGCATGCATCAAAATACAGAAACACGTTTGGCTGTGAGGGATCCCATCAAGTCTGATTAATAACAAGCCCACCCAGGGCTCACACCTTCAATTTTAACCTGAAATTCCCAATATTCTGAATTTCCATATACTCCCAAAATGTTAATGCACATTATCCACAGAAAACTCACTGTAATTTTGAGTCTAGGCAATCGAGAGTAGGGAACCCACAAATTATAAATACATTTATGAGAACAGAAACAGTTCTCCAGCCGGGCTCCCATTCTGCTGGAACTCCAAATCAGAGAGCAACAGCAAACACTATATTAACAGGAGACACAAACCTAGTAGGGTAACAGTACATTAAGACTAGTGATAAGCAAACATCTGTCTAGGAGGTATCAATTAACCTAAAATTTAGAAAAGCAGACTAAGGTACTCAGCACAATGCTTGCAACAGTATACAAGCACACAAAGGCAACTTTAAGGGAAATCCTCCAGTCTTCTGGGGATGCAGCCCAGAGTCGTGCAGCAAGTGCTGAAATCAGGGAGAGAAAGGGAAAAACCACGCTGGATCGCACATCAGCCGACTAAGGCGGGCGCCGCAGTATACACTGTCCTTTCGCTCTTCAGCTGCGCGGTGACCTGCCGCTTCCACAGCGGCAAGAGCAAGGCTCTGAGGGCATTGGCTCTTCAAAGTCGTCTGCAGAGGGTTTGACTCCTCAGCGCAGGCCTCCCAGCTTGATCCAGGAATGCTGAATGCAGGGTGGATCGCTGCCATTTCTTTGGTGCCCTCTCCGTTGCTCCTGAGCTGCCCAAACTGATAGCTGGAGTGTGAGCTGCCCCCAGAGATGGCCCAGTTGTCCATGCGCACATGCAGGGGGCCCTTTTTATGCATCTGTTATGGTTTGTGTCTGGATGCCCCCGCCAAAGCCTCATGCGCTCATGGGGCGGCTTCTAGAGTTGATGATCGGTCCCCGGTGCAGTGCCCGGATGACGGGTGGGAGTGCTGCACCCGCCCTGGGCGGGGAGCCTGCATACAGCATAGCGGGGGGGGGGGGGGGGGGGCTGCTCTCTGCCGCTCCTCCCACTTTGCTCTTCTTGCGTTTTCTGTCTTCCACCGCCGTGAACTGCTGCCCTCTGCCATGTGCCACCTGGCCTCAGAGCCAGCCGCGTGTGAACGGAAACCTCCAACTGTGAGCTAAATAAACCTTTCCTTCCTTAATTCTGGGCGTCAGATACTTTGTCTCAGCAGCAAGAGAACAGGAACTGAGACAGCATCACAAGCAGTCCCACTGTCTGCAGCTCTGCCCGTCGGTTTGTCTGTCTGTCCCAGCGGGGATGCACAGCAGCTGCCGTCCTTCGCAGGTCACGGCTGGACCCGTCAGTATGGCCAGCATCAGCCAGAGGTCCTTCTTTCCCTTTTGCATAGAGTCTAGGGGTCAAGTGCTGTAGTCCTCTCTCTCGGATGAGTTCCTGAGCCGTGTGCATCACGGGGCCCAAAGCTGTTGCCAGCCCACCCGCCAACAGGCTGGCCAAGAAAGAGGCCCATTGTTGGAGGTACGTCCCCGAACATGCAAGAGTGGGGGCCTGTGTCACTCTGTTCCTGGACGGGCTGTTCACATCTATGTTCAGCCCTCTGTTTGTCCCATGATTCCTTACAGGCCAGAAGAGCAGTGTCGGCGCTGCTGTTTCTCAGTCAGAGAACACAGGCTCTCGGCTCCCTTTCATAACCGTGATCAAAACCCCACAGGGTGCCTCCGTTTTCCCAGGTTCTACCATGGGCCGCAGCCAAATCCATCATCCACACTGATGCTTAGGATGAATAGCAGGGCAGGTGAACAACTCATAGGGCCATGCAGCAGCCCTCTTTGAGTCCTGAAAAGCAGCTTCTGCCACTTCTATCCAGCAAGCAGCTTCTGCCGCATCTGCGCAGCCCCACGGTGTGCCCCTTTTGGTCATCTGGTCTAAAGGGCACAGCAGGGTAGCGAGGTGTGGTGCATCCGCTAAAACCTAGCAAGCCCACATATACCTGTAATTGGTGTGTTGTTGTGGGTCTGATCTTATCCAACCACACAGCACCCAAGAATTTGTCAGACAAGTCCAGGGACCTTGTTTCCATTTATGGCTCACCCCCAGGCCAGCAAAGCTTTCTTCAGACTGCACAGTGGCTTTCAAGACGATCAGGCTAACGTAGTATCGCCAGTACAAAACAGTGACATAGTGTGGCTTGCCCCGGGTAGCCTGGTCCCGGGCCACGAGGCCACGACACAAAGTTGGGCTGTGTAAGTACCCTTGTGGCAACATCTGGAAGGTCCATTGTCCTCTCAGTGAAGGCAAATTGATCCTGACTGCCTGAGACTTTATAGTCATTCGCCATGCCCCGTCTGGCTTTTGCATGGGCCATACAGAAGGGCTCTGTGCAGGGAGTATCACCCCTGCCTTTTAACTTTGAGGCAGTCCATCCCATCGCCTCATGGTCCCAAGGCAGCTGGTAGTGCTTCACGGACGCAACCCAGGTGGCTCATGGGTGAGTCAGGGGTGCGTGGTGTGGATGTCCTCGGACTAGTTCTTACCATGCAAATTCATCATTGGAATTCTCCCCACTTGGTGTTGAGCCAAGCACCAGTCTGTATGTTCACCCCCAGTCTGTATTCAGCAGCTGGGGAAACAGACATCATTCAGGTGTGGGGTCAAGTGCCCAACACCCAAAATCACCTGGGTCTTCTGGACAGTGATGTCACGACCCCTACACATGCAGTAGGTCCTGTGAAACAGTCTGGGTTGTCCTACATTAGCACTGACGTACGTCTTGTATCCATCAACATAGTGTAGTAAATTGGGCAGGGCCGATAAATAGTCAATTTTGTATGCGACCTCTGGTCTCCCAGGACTCCCAAGGCCTGGGTAACATGGCCTGCCTCCTCATCAGAATAAGAGGAGGCCAGTGTTATTTCTTCAGCTTCACTGGGACTGCTTTGGCCTTCTGCCCTTGGCCCATTAGCCGGTATTGCTGCTCAGCGTGCAACTGCCTCCACAGAGGAGCTGCCCCCTCCCGAAGGCTGTCCCTCTAACTTCTATGCAGTTAGGCCGGCAGCCTGCAGGTCTGTGCAGACCTGGCATCAGCCGACCTTCAGCAACCCCACAGCCTGTCCTGGGGGATGGCCCCACTCACCTGGGGCCCTCCCTTTTCTCCTGCTGTGCCAGTACACCTTCACAGATCTCATCTTACCATGGTACTTCACCTCCCCATCTGCCCGCCTGGCCAAGGCATCCTCGGCATCATGGCTCGGGTGATCTGTGAAGGGGGCTAGAAGGTCTGCACTGATCCGAACGTGCCTGCAGCCTGCTCACCACGTTCACGTCCTTCGTGCGA
Organism: Dinomys branickii; assembly: GCA_004027595.1. Lineage (NCBI taxonomy): Eukaryota > Metazoa > Chordata > Mammalia > Rodentia > Dinomyidae > Dinomys > Dinomys branickii. The sequence continues at coordinate 6,232 of PVLD010010798.1, read as the reverse complement.
GCCGTCAGCAGTTCCTCTCCAGGCGTGGTACTGCAGTGCAAACATTTCACGTAGCACAGTGATCGAGTCTAGATAGTGACTTGCTCCCCAGGTCACCTGGATCCTTCCGAAACGGGTGAGCCGCTGCCATCAACCAGTTTGTCACGGTCGGATTACCTGCCTCTGGGACAGTCCTGTGTATATGCTGCAGAGCCCGTCCCATGCAGGCGGTGCTGGCTCTGCTGGCTGTTTGGGACATCTGTGGCCTTTACTGCGTATTATCGGCTCCACTGTCCCATAGCCATAGTAGCCACACAGGCACTGTTTCATCTACTTTTGGTCTTAATTATTTTTAAAGCTTGCAAGACATCTTTAGGCCCCGAACAGACTGTTTCCCAGTCCCTCGGGGCCTTCCAAGCTGCCAAGAAGGTGGCTACAGGTGGCCATGGTGAGGCCGGGGTCACTTATCAGTCACTCCCGGGGTTTTCTTTCACCTGTGGGTGCTGTTTGGGCACCACAGGATCGTTCATCCTAATGTCGCAAAGGACGATTGGCCTCTCCCAGGGACTAACAGTCTGAGGAAGCACAGAGAAGCCAGAACGGTGCATAGCAAGGGCGAGGGCAATCAGAGAAACATCGGAAGCTCGAAGAGCATGACCTGGCTTCACAGGCAGGAGAGGTACATGCTAGCAGTGTGACAGGCTATTGTCCCAGTGACCAGCTATGTGCCACAGTGATCAGCCGTTTTTGAAGGGACAGGAGCAATCGGATCTGGAACAGGAATTATTACCTGGGCAACTAACAAGCTGAACTATACTGACTGGGGGCATTTTTTTCCTCTTAGGCTAGTTGTCTTTCTCGTTTTGGCCCCCACACCTCAGTTGTTGAATGCCCAGAAGAGAAGATCAGTGGCATTCGTACTGCAGTGGGTTACTTTATTTTTTGTCTTTTTGAGACAAGATCTCACTATGCAGTTCAGGCTGGTCTTGAACTCACTTTGTAGCCCAGGCCAGCCTCAAACTCACAACGATCCTCCTGCCTCAGCCTCCCAAGTGCTGGGATTACAGGCGTGGGCCACCATGCCTGGCTCTGTAGTGGGTTTAATTATTATAATTTTGTCTAATTATCAAGCACTTTGAAATATAAACTACAGCAAAGGACTGTCATTTTTATCAACCATGGCCATCCTAGCAGCTGAATCTTTGTGGAATGTCAACAGATAGCAGTTACACACTTTTATAAAGAAAACCTGAGCTCAAAAGCCACATATCATATTTTAGTATATCAGTCATGGAATTATTTTTTGAATATTTTAAAACATCTGTCTTAGTACTGAGTAGAGTAACGCCCAGCATACACATCACAGAAGTTCCTAAGGCTATTATTTGACTGGTAATCCCATGTTGATTTGACCATTTTTCTTATGAGGGTTTTTATTTTTTTTTCTCATGAGGGATTTTAGAAGGAACGACCCAAGCTCCATCAAGTGCACAAGTGACGATACATATATTTTTCCGTAATAAACTATTTCCACAAGCTTTCCCCGTCAAGCAAGTGCTGGCCTTGGGGCTCGCGAAGCCGAAGCCGAAGCTTTCTCTCTCTCTCTCTCTCTCTCCCTGTCTCCTTCTTTCTAAGACAGAGTCTCATTGTGTAGTCCATGCTGGCTTTGAGTTCACTATGTAGCCCAGGCTGGCTTTGAACTCCCAGCAATCATCCTGCCTCAGCCTCCCAAGTGCTGAGAACATAGATGTGTACCACTATACCTGGCTTCTTGTTTGTTTGGGTTTTTTTTCAGACAGGGTCTTGCTGTGTAGTCCAGGTGTCACTGGGAGCTCATAGTGATCCTCCTGCTGGTATAGGGGAAAACACTACCAATCTGCTTGATATCGGATACACCAAGTCTTTAAACGGAAAAATGAGTTCCAGAGGACAAAGGAGGTTAAGAGTAGGAAAAGTTTATTGGAAAATAGGCATAGCTCCTGTGAGACAGGAGGAGACCCGGAAGTGGGTGGCTGCGGAGTCCCTTTGTCAGGGATATTTATACAGCAGTCACAGCGTGGGCACAATGTGGGTCAAACTACAGTCAACCTATATCGGATCACAAGTGTAGGTGCCTAGTTAACATTGGCCCAGTAGGGAAGTGGGTCACACAGTGAGGATACACGGAAAGAACAAAGGCATTCGGGGGAAGAGACGACTGCAGATGCTCCTCACCCACCTGGGCGACTGGTGTCTATCTGGGCTTTGCTGGGCCGAGTGATAGCAATTATAGTATAATTCCAAGTTACTGCTTACCCCTCTGGGGAGGCACGTGAACTTGGCCGCTGCATCTCTATCCTGAGGCCTGTTCTTTACACGCATCTCCAGCCACAGCTCTGATGTCTTTACTTTTTCTGCTGACTTTCTCGACAGCCCAGTCCCTTTCTGACGGTATATTAATTTCTGTCTAACTCAGCTGCCTCTAACACTGCCTCAGCCTCTCTGGTGCTGGGAATACAGGCATACGTCACCATGCCCAGCTTTCGGGAGACACATCCTTCGGCTAAGCCCTTAAAGTGTCTCACAACCCATTTCCTCCCAGGACAGGAGGCCTGAGTGGGATCTCAGACTGGTCTGTACCAGGAGGGCTAGCAGCCCCAGTGAATGCGAACAGGGTGCCAGGTGTCTCTGAGGAGGCCCCACAGCAACCTGGGCCAAACCAGTCCCTTGGCATCTCCCGTCCACCTGCAGGACCCACAGACACACGGGAAATCACCAAAGCCTGCGTGGAAGCACCACTGAAAACAATGAAAAGAGCCCCAAGAGGGGGTCAACCTGCAAACGATGGCAACACATAGCTGACGTCACTTCCGCTTCCAATATCACCAAAATGTGCCTTAAAAAACAACCACATCCCGCAGAAATTCTAGTTTCCTCTGGTGGGGGTGGTGCAGTTGGAAATCTGTTGTCTCAGAGCTATAACAGGAGGCAGAAATAAGCGCAGAGGCCCAGGATGAGGTCAGAGCTGCGGGGGGCGTGGCTGGAGCTAAGGCCACGCCCACACGTGCTGTGGACCGGAGGGCTGCAGAATGCTGAGTAAGGCTGCTGCGCAGAGCTCCGCCCAGTTAGCTGGAGCGCCTGCGCCACCGAGTCTCCAGCCGGTCGCTTGCCAGTGTCTGCGTAGTCTGCGGTCCAATCACTCCACCCTAGCAGACTATTTCCCCCATTTCTTTTGTTTATCTGGGGACTCCACGAAAGTCTAACAGGTGATTCTTTGTTTTTCCATTGTACTGATTCTTTTTGTAAATTTGAAGTTCTTCTTCAAAATGTATTTTTGTGGCTCGGGGTATAGCACTGCTGACTGTGCACCAAGGCCATGGGTTGGCCAAAAGAAAATGGGTTTTATTTTCGTTTTGGTTTGTTATTTTTTTTTTTTTCCTTTTTGTACCAGGAATTAAACTCAGGACCTCGAGCTTGCCAGACAGGTGCTGTTCCTCTGAGCCCCCACCGGCCCTCGGTTTGTTGTTGCTGAGACAGGGTCTCACTCTGTAGTTCGGGCTGGCTTTGAACTCACTGTGTAGCCCAAACTGGCCTGGAACTCGTGAGTGCTGGGATTACATGTGTGTGCCACCACACAGGGCTGAAAATAGGTTTGTCTGGTTTTGGTTTTTGTTGTTGTGGTTGTTTTGTCGTCTTTTCGAGACAGGGTCACGCTATGCAGTTCAGGCCGGCCTTGAGCCCACTTTGTAGCCCAGGCTGGTCTCGAACAAACACCGATCCTCCTGCCTCAGCCTCCGGAGTGCTGGGATTACAGGCGTGCACCACCACACCTGGCTAGGTATTTATTTATCGGATTTTTTACTATAAATTCAATATCTCCCCATCCTTTTTTTCTTCTTCCTGGTGCTGGGAATTGAGCCCAGGGCCTTTGCACTGAGGTACATTTGTGTTTTCTCTTAATTTTGAGACAGGGTCTTACTAAGTCCCTAATCACCAGACTCAAGCTTATCATCCCCTACCTCAGCTTTCCAACGTAGTGATTTATAGGCTTGCACCACCGCAGCCAGGTACTGTTGATCCTTATTTAGTTTATCTGAACACCACACTCAACTCTATGATTAATTCTATTGCATTTCCCATGCAACTGTATTTGCTGTAATTAAAAAAAAAAAAAACATGTATTTCTGTTATTTTTGTGATTTTACTACAATGGCCCGGGGCCACCTATGTGACATTCCAAAATATCACCAGAGCTACTGTGTATTCTCCAAAGGTTATCCAGAAACGTAACATAACCCCGACAAAGACGCCGAAAGATCTCTCTGGAGTTAGCCATGTGATACCAGTGGGGTGAGAGAGGCTCCATTTGCTGTTTTTAATTCCGTATTAAGAGAAGTCACTTAAAATTCACTCAAGCCGTAGTTGACTCCGGCCTGCACCTCAGTCCCCTTGGTCAGTTATGAGCCCACTGAAAGCAGAGCAGTCATAAAACGGGAACAGAACAAACGGGACGGGTAGGGAAGTGGGCTACAAGTAAAACTGCAAGGATCATTTGGAATTCGGATGTGTGGCCTTCTGGGAAAAGTAAACTTTGTGATAATTATGTGACATTCTTGTGAGATTCCCAAAAACGAGGCAATGGGTACTATGGGAACCTAAAAGGCACTTAAGCTGAAGGTGAGGCCCAGACCGGGGCGGACATCTTCTCTGGCTCCTGGTTGGACACTGTCTGACCACCGGCTTGACAAAGCTCTGTTTGTTCCTGCCTTCCTGCCTTTGGGGTTTTCTTGTGTGTGCCTCTTGTTGAACTTGCTTAGCATATCAATGCCAAAACTGATATGGGGGGGGACAGTCTGATAGTAACCAAGAAAACACTGAAAAATGAAAGTGAGGATGGCCTACAGATATTAAAAACATACATATACTGTTGGCCAATGCCTCTCATCCCAGCTCCTCCAGAGCCTGAGGCAGAAAGGCCAATCTGAGTACCATCTGGGGAAGGTAGTGAGGTGCTAGTCTCAGAATTAAAAGCAAGTAGGACTGGAGATGTAGCCTGATGCAAAGATCCTGTGTGAGATTCCGCAGTATCACAATGAATACGTAAATACCCATAAATAAAAATAATGAAAACTACTATGAAGACACTGTGATGTGGTACTGACACACCCGCAGGCAACAATAGACCCAAGAATACGTGGAAATTTATTTTGGAGTGTGTTTTCGTTTTGAGACAGGATCTTATTATGTAGCCCAGGCTGGCCTGGAACACCGGGGGATCCTCCTGCCTCAGCCTCTGGGGTGCTGAGATTACAGGCATGCGCCACCACACCCGACCCACTTGGAAATTTAGTTTATAAATGTACAATATTTTGGATGGAAGGTGCTAAGAGAGCTGTTTAACTATCTAGGAAAAGATGAAATTAAATGTGTATCTTATACCATACACAGTAATAAACTCCAAATGGATCAGATATAAATTTGTGAAAAAGCACAGACCTGTACATAGTGTGCTCAACGGATTCTTTGTCCGATGAAAGAAAAAGACGTGGCCACGAGGTGGCGGTAGCACACAAGCTTTATTTTGGCAGCGTTTTGCCAGGTTAGCAGGCAGGGAAAGAGTTAGCAGCTTGAGATAGCCCGCACACTTTATGTGGGCGATCCTGACTCGGAAAGGGCGCAAAGGAACAGAGTTGTCAGAGGAAAGTGGGTCGGTGGTGCTTGCCTCTCTGACTGAACGATTTAGCTCAGCGGCCTAGCGGGAGGTTTCCGGGTAGAGAAGCTACGAAGGGCAGTAGGCACTTGGGGGTTTTGCAACCGCAGTGGTTTGTTCTATGGCCTGCAGTAGATGGTCGCAGTTTGGAGAGATATACAAGGTAGGCGCACTCTAAATAAACTTGCTGGGGCTCTGTTTCAAACAGCTGCTATGGCGAGGAACGGTGGCGTGAACACTGCCATATAAACACCTCTGGGGTTCTGCTCTCTGGTTTATTTGCATATCACTGGGATAGTTTTGATTCCAGATCACCTGAGGCTTAGTGCGTTGAGCAAATGTGCTCATGGTCTGGATACCTCTGGTGAGATTAAGTCCTTCCACGTATTTGAATATTTTTGCTTATTCTTGAATCTGTGGGAGCTCTCTATTAAGTACTCCGTGTTCTACCTCATCAGATACACCTACTATTTGTAAATATTTTCTCTCATTCAGTGAGTTGCCTTCTCACGCTTGTTACTGATATTTAATGGACATTATTCATATTAATGAGATCCAATTGGG
>PVLD010010797.1:0-68827 GCA_004027595.1 Dinomys branickii | reverse complement strand
GGCAGGCCTAGCATTAGGGAGGCAGGAAGCAGCGGAAGGTCCCTGACTTTGCACTGAGCTGGTCCCTCTGCAAATTCCAACTCCGCCCACTCCTGGCTGCTGCCCAAAGCTTGTGACTTGCTCTTCCTGAGCAGCTCACTCATCACCCATAGACTGGGAATACAACGCTCCACCTTAGCCAATGCTTCCTGTGCGTCTCGAGCTAACTAAAGTACACCACAGCTACATCGGAAGAGACCAGGACATCCTGGGCCCCAGGCCGGAGGACCACATCAGGTCTGGATTTCACCTTTAAATCCATCAGGAATGCAGACACGACTTCCTCTCCATCCCTCCTCTCATCCTTTTCTTGCAGTTGCTTACTTCGCTCTCCTACCCTGCAAACAGGCTTCTTCCATTTAGCTGCTACCAGTGGCTGCCCTCCACAGCCCCAGCTTTGTGCGGCTCTTCCCGCCTCATTCGCTCTGGCTGCTCTCTCAGTCCTGATTCCAAATTCCTGGGAAGGAGGATCTAGCCCAGCTTGGGCCCAGCATCCACCTCGGTCCGATCAACTATGGCACAGGGAGCTATGGCTGGAAAAGGTAGGTCGCCTGGCACAGCTGGGACCCCACGAATAAAGTGAGAAGAGGGCACTTCTCAGACAGAGCAGAGCCACGATCAAGATGGGCCCCCAAGAGCCACAGCACCCTCTGTGTTTAATCCCCACAGACAGCTCTAGGGGCACTGCTGCCTCATTTTTCTCTCATCTATATGTTCTAAAGTATTATTAAATTATAGTCAGCCCTCTGTATCCATGGACTTTGCATTCATAGATTCAACCAAACACAAATCAAAAAATATTTTTTAAAATATTGTGTCTGTACTAAACACATGCAGACATTTTTTCTTATCAATATTTCTTTAAAAACATAGGGTGGAACTGCTTGTGTAGCATTTATACAAGGTAAATAGGTATTATAGGTAAATATTGTAAGCAGGTATTATAAGTAATCTGGACATGATTTAACATTACAAGTTACATGGAAATACTGTACCATTTTATGTAAGGGGCTGGAGCACCTATGGATTTTGCTATTTGAGGAGGATCCCGGAACCAGTCTTTCACAGACACCGAGGTTTAGCTATATGCTTTGTAATATGTGCTTTCTAGAGCCGGCTGTGGTGCTGCACACCTGTAATCCCAGCACTTGGGAGGCTGAGGCAGGAGGATTGCTCTGCTTTCGAGGCCAGTCTAGCCAACATAGTAAGTTTAAGGACAGCCAGAACTACACTGTGAGACCCTGTCTCAGAAACACAAAAACAACAACAACAAAAAACTACACAACAACAATAAATAAATAAATAAATAAAACAGAGGGAAAAAATGCTGGCACTCCCAGCTCCTCATGGGAGGCAAACCTGTCTGCCATCTCCTTCCACTTCATCAGCATTTTCCGTGGCTGCCTCTCAACAGGAAGATCAAGTCTTCGAAGAAAATAATCTACAACCCCTTGCTCTTCTAACAACAAGGGGACTCGGTAGATAGTCGAGACATCATGGACACAGATCACCTGTTTGAAAAAAGCAAATGACTTAATAAAATAAAAAGATAACAGAGCTTAACAGCCTCCTAGTGTGTGACCTTCAGGAAAAATTCTCAACTTGAAAACCAAAACATGATAATTTTATAGAAAAAGATAAATCACTAAAACTGACTCAGACCAGAGTAGAAAATTAGTGACTAACCTATGGTGAAAATCAATGTAAAAATTCCTAAAACAACAACAACAAAAAACATGTTCCAGGAGGACCTGTCCCAGGAACCCCTGGACGGCTTCACTCAGCACTGCAGTTCTCAAGCTCAGCTTATTACTGCACAATGAAATCATTAGGAGAAAATCCGAACGTCGAGGCCACCTAAACTACAACTAGGGGCTGGAGGCAGACCTCAGTGTTGTCTAAAGTTCCGCGAGTCCAGCATGCAGCCAACTTTGAAAACCACTGCACTAGGGAATTTAAAACTGAACTCGCCACAGCGAAAAACAAAAGGGAAAAATAAAGTCAGCTCTGCAGATACAGACTTGATTAAAACCCACACCAATTCATAACACATCATATGGTTTAATATTTAATATTAGTGTTTATTATTTAAAGTCCAGAACTAGGGAAGAATGGCTACCTGTCACTATTAAGTGATGTGGAGATATTAGCCATTGCAACTACACAAGAAACAAAATATAAACTGAAAAGAGATAATGACCACTAAATGCATATATCATTTTTACTCACCCATAAAAGTGAAGAAAATTTACAGGTAAACAATGAGATTTAACAGAATGTTAGTAAAGTGTTAGGCTACAGATCAAAGGACCAAGATTGCCAGGGTGGCCTGTGTGTGGCCATATCTATACAGGAAATTCAATTTTTTTGAATGTCACTATAATAATGAAACTTAGGAATAATTATAAGTAAATTTAAACAATTTTATAAAGACAAGTAAAGCTAAAAGCCACCTTTATAAGAACATTGCAGGATATTATCAAAGGATGATTCCTTCAACAAATGAGTTTGGGACAAAAATTAACTTCAAGCAGATCATGTAAGACATAAAACTATTAGAAAAAACAGAAGAAAATCTTCATGACCTTGTTTAAGCAAAGAGTTCTTAGATATGACATAAAAGTATAACAGAAAAAAAAGATAAACTGAAATTTTAAAAGCTTTTATGCTCCAAAAGACATTATTAATAAAATGAAAAAGCTGGGAAAATATTGTAAATCATATATATAAAAGCTTGTATTCAGACTATATAAAGAACTCTTACAACTCAATAAGATGAGCAACTAAATTTTAAAATAGGCAAAAGACTTGAAATTTAAATATAGAAATACATGTCACATTTTCAATAGTGAATAAATGTAATGAAAATCAGCTTTGCTAGAGTACACAAAGTAAATAGCTTGTTAGGACAGAAATATCTAAAATAATCAGGCATGATAAAGGGCTGATGGGAGCATGGAGATGACGCTGCCCTGCCCTGCCCTGCCCTGCCCTGCACGCTGGCGTGAATGGAGCCCCTCCCACCACGCGCCGACCCCACCCAGTGGCCCCCCTCCACACCCCAGCTTTGAGGAGAGGGGCCCACCAGCCTCACAGGTGGGCTTTCTTCCTGCTCTCCTCACGTCAGGCAATGATTTTAGTCGCCTCAGTGTCCCTCAGAATCTCACTAAGTGAACTACTTTTATTCTAACCCTGTTGCTTTCCTGTCCACTCTCCAGGCCACAGTCCTTCTCAGCCTCCTGATCCTCAGGCCATCAAGTAGTAAAACCAACGCTCCACAACCATGTCTTTAATCCCTTGACCTCAACTTCCCTTCTAGTCTCCATCAGACAAACCCGACTGTTATCATTTGGATGTGGTTTGGTGGTCCCCAGGGGACATGTGACTGAAGCCTTGGGCTCAGGGAGGCTTCATACTGGGAGGTACTGAGAGGTACTGTGGAATCCCCTAGAGGCTAGACCTAGAGGTCCTTAGGCCACTGCAAGTCCTGCCCTCAGATGGAATTAAGTCATTTCTCCTGCAACTAGATTTCTAGAGAGGATTACTGTAAAAGGAGCAAACCTGGCCCCTCCCTCCATCTCTGGCTTGACCTTACTCAGCACACACGTCACCAGCGGCCACAGCACCTTCCCAGAGCCTATACTATGGTGTGTGGAATGTGCCTTCAAAATTGTGAGCTAGCTAAATCTCTTTTCTTTACCAAGTTAGCCGCCTCAGGTGTTTGCTGGTAGTGATGAAAAGCTAACAAATGCTGACCAATGACACAATCTCAACTAATAACAGATATAATCTCCACATTAAGCACCACACTTAGATGCAGCAAAGGTACCAAAGTTTGGATTTTCTGTATTGTAAGTCCCCTCCATTAAGCACAGTAACAAAAAAGACTAAAAGACTACAACACCCAGACCCCAGGCACCAGAAACATCAAGCTGTATGAGGTAGGTGGCTCTCTGGAAGCCTGCAGTGTGTCAGGAAAGCAAAATGGATGCACAGGTGTGTACAGGCAGGCATGTGTGAGGCACACGGGCTGCCCGGAGATAGGAGTGATTAGCCCTAAGGCTGGAGGCATGGCAGATACAGCATCTCAGAAAGTACGTCTCAGCTGGCCCCTGAAGGATACAAATGAGGAAGAGGCTGCCAATCCAGCAGGGAGAGGGAAATTAGCAGCTATAGAAAGCAGGGACACAGAGAAGAGCATGGGGTGTTAGGCAAAGAGAAAGACTTTCCACTTGGATGGAGATAAAAAACAAGCAGTGGGGAGCACAGGAAGAGGCAGGGGAGGGACAGGTGGGTCTGGGGAGCCACAGATGTGGCAACGGCGAGTCACAGAGCCAACAAGTGTCAGTTCTTCTAGAGGACAATCTACCATCTCTGATTACTAAATAACAACAAGCCTTATAAAGCTGATCACAGTCAAGAGGTCTCAGGCAATCAGAAACCAATTCCAGAGGAATGGAATTTGTACCTACTTGTTCTGGTTCCACATGGCAGAACATTGATATTTTCTCTTTCACAGATGTATCCAGAGGATTTGAGCACCTGCACACCACCTGGCAATAAAGAAAACAAGATGGCTTGGAAGGAAGAAAGGGTCACACAAAGCTGGGTGTCTCCCAGATGAACTCAAACACGTTGTTAAGATGAGTGAGTATGTTGGTTCTTGGCACAGTGCACATAATCCAGAAAAACATTATTGCTTATTTTAAAAAATGCAATTCCCAAATCCCAAATTAGAGAACCGTTAGGAAGATGGTAACACCAATGAAAGGCAGGTGAATAAAACTAGAGGCATTACTAAGTGGGGCTTTCCTCTCCAATGAATGCTCTTGGGCTGGAGAGAAAAAGAGAATATTTAAAAGGACTCAAAGAAGAAATAAGGCAAAAGGCATGTAAGACTTCACATATGCCAGTAAGAAAATCTCACCAACTATTCCTCCTTCAAAACACTAAACCTACTTTCTTCATTGTCGATTATCATCTGGGGCCTGACAAGCAGACGAAGGCCTAGCCTGTCATAGAAGTGTGTTTTCAGTAGATGTAAGGTCACCCCAGAAATCTCACCAAGTCTGGGGAAAGCCCAAGCCCTCGAAGTTCCCGAACACTGTTTTGGGTAGGTTTCGTCTTCTGTTCCCCTGTTGAACTTGGCTATTTTACAAAAGAAAAAAGAGAGTTAGTTTCTCTATGATAAAAAAATTTTCAGGTATGACTTTTCCCTGAACCCTTTTTCATAGAGAATCTGATCATTCACACAGCTTAGCTTGTGTTTTTGTTGAAGTTACACATGGAGTCAAACAGCTCTACTAAGGAACGGTGGTGCCTGGGCTCCCCAACCTGCTCCCACTCTCCAAACCCATAAGGGCCCTTGACTATTTTTTGACACTGGGATCAAACAGGACTTTGTGTGGACAGTCAAGTACTCTGCCCATCCACCCCCCAGCCATGCCCCACCACTTGAGCTCCTTTAATTGATCCTTCTCCTAGTTTTTATTGCTACTTGACATTAGGTTGAGGCATTTTCTGTGGATTTCGCTGCTAAATGAGGATCTACCTCTCATTCCTGTTCCCTACACCACACCCTTCTAGAGTGTGCAGCCCTCTTCAAGGAGACAACTGTCAGTTCAACCACATGCCACGCTCTTCTCTTCTATACTAAATTATCTTTATTCTCCTCTCACCATAAGAGATAGATTTGCTGCACTCAAAATTGTAGCTGGAGATGATTTCCTCTTAGAATATTTTAACACAATAGCTTCACTATCTTCACTATCAGCTTCTAGTACTGCTGTATTGATTCTTGAATTTTGCCTTTAGAAGAAAGTATGTTTCTCTTTAGGGCCTTTTAGATTTCAGCCCCATTGTTCCACCCTTCATAATGATGTGGCTCAGTGAGGTCATTTTCATCCAATATGCTGCATATTCAGTGGCCCTTGTCAATCCACAAACTCTCGTCTAGAAACTTACTTGTTTAGATCAAAGGTCAGAAAACTCTCTGGGCAGCCCACTTGGGCCCCCTTCTGTCCTTCTCTCTCCAGCAGAAGCTTTTTTTCCCTCAGTAAATATATTTTACTCTTTAAAAAAAAAAAAACTCTTTCTCTGTAAAGGACTAGATAGTAAACTTTAGGTTTTATGGACTATATGATGTCTGTCATAGCTACTAAACTTTGCTGTTTTAGTACAAAAACAACCATAGACAGCAATCATCAATAGTGATTCTATTTCCATAAACTTTATTGTCAAGAGTAGTATGAGTTTTGGTATTGGGTCATAGTTTGCTGAGCCAGATTATATTCCTCTCTCCATTTCTGTTTTCATTTTCTAGTAATCCTACTAACAGAAGACAGAACTCCTCAACCATCCTGAACCAGTCCTCAAACTTCGTATCTTTCCTCTCATTCTGTCTCCCGGTTTCTATGCTATTTCATGAATTATTTCATCAACTTTCTCTTATCATCTCTGCTACCCATTTTTTTTTTAAACTGGAGATTGAATGGAAGTCCTTCACACTGAGCTACATCTCTAGCCCTTTTTTAAAAAACTTTTTAAAGACAAGGTCTTACTATGTTACTAAATTGCTCAGTCAGTAATTTCAGCTTGAACTTGTGAACCTCCAGTCTCAGCCTCCCAGACTACTAGGATTATAGGTATATACCACCAAACTATGCCCATTTCTTTATTTATTTACTCATATGTTTTGTTTTGTTTTTTTTTTTTTTTTTGAGCTATGTAGTTCAGGCTAGCCTTGAACTCACTATGTAGTCCAAACTGGCCTCAAATTCCTGGAGATCCTCCTGCCTCAGCCAACCATGTACTGATATTACAGTCACGCACCAGACAATTCTTATTTCTATATATTCTTTGTCTCCACATGTTCCCTTATGGCATGCACAGTTTTTATCTGATGCATGCAGTTTAGCTCCTTGTAATCACTGCCTATCAGCTCATACTTAACTGAAAGCCAATGTGAGTGACAGACTGGTCACTGTGAATCTCCGGCCAGCTTGTTTCTCTGGGGAGACCTGGGAGCAGTGTCTTTTCCTCAGGGATAGTCAGACCCAGGAAAGCTTACTCTATGGCATGTAGAAGACTGCGGAGCTTCTGGGAACCAAGAGCTAGAAGAAAGCCAGGTATCTCCACAGCATCTCAAGCACATAACATCACACCCAACCACCGTGTGTGGCTCAGTGTTGTCGCCCTCAACTGTCCCCAGTGCCTGCCTATCCAGAAACTTTTGCTGGAGCCCAGGCTTCTGTCAAGGTGCAGAGAGGCTGGTGTCCAACTGTACATAGTGGGGAAGGGGTGTCGGGGTCACCTTCTCTGTCCCACCTACCCCCGCCCAGAGAATCTGCCCACCTTGACACCCAGGATACTCTGCAGGACAAAGAGAGCTGCTTTTCTGCTTCCCCTGCCACAGGCTGAGTGTTCAGTGCTCCCAGGTCAGCCTGGTCAGTTTCTACATGTCTATCTGCCTTCTTGACTGTATTACTATTGACTTTGCTCCACTGTATTTATCTTTGTGAAATTGTGCCTTAAAAAAATAAAAGCTTTAACTTTTGCTATTCAGTAAGCCAAGCGCACATGGTCAATCCACCAGTCTCAACAGCAGCTCTCCTGATTCATTTCCCAAATGTCTTACATTTGATCTTTTCACAACACATGATGATCACAAGCTTAAATTCACAAAGTTCTTTATTCCGTCTTGTGTGCCTCACTCAAGTACTGAAAACCTTATATTAACAAGGGAAAATCAACCTTCTCTCCTGCAAAACCTAACTGCAAATGCCTTACCTGAGGAACCAGACTGACGTGGATATTACAAAAGTTCTCCTTTTTGACCTTGAACTGGAACTGCCGGAAGGCCTCGATGAAGGGCATGCTTTCAATATCTCCTACTGTCCCACCAAGCTGGAAAAGCAACACTGTTTTTGAGGGAGAGCACTCAAACTTTCTTTTGGTGATTTCCTTTTCAGCATCTGCTCTGTCCACTTGATTCAGTGGCCAGTAACAGTGTGACATGGATTGTACAGTCCTACAGAATGTCAGTCACAGACATTTCTTTGTGCTGCAAGGTGACTCTTCTGAATAGGTTCACAATTCCCCAAGGGTATTACAAAACTTTCCACAGCATTTCAAGAAAAAGGTCAAGGGAGAGAAGGACCAAGAATTTTATTTGCATGAAAGCCACAAAGCAAAAAGTCCAATCTTCTTTCTTTCACCATAAATAACTTGTATATCAAAAAGCATCAGTTATAAACTACAAGAACTTTTGAGTCTCCTAATTTTGTTCTTTTTTGTTGTTGTTTTTTTTTTTTCTTTTTGAGACAGGGTCTCATTATGCAGTTCAGGCTGATCTTGACCTCACTTTGTAGCTCAGGCTGGCCTTGAACTCGCAATGATCCTCCTGCCTCAGCCTCCCAAATGCTGGGATTATAGGTGTGCGCCACCACACAGGGCAAGACTCCCGATTTTGAAGGAACACTGAGATCCAATGGCTGAGATCAGCAAAGAGTACAGAAACCAAAACCACAAAAAAGCTCATTTAGCAAGAGGCTTGTTCTCTCCAAAGGAAAGCAAAAGTCTGCCAACTCCAAGAGACAGATGAAAACATGTCTTGTCACTCTTTCTGGTACAGCTGGCACTAAATGAAGCCATAAATGCTGAAAAGCAGTATTTACATAAGAATTGCTCTCCACATGACCACTGCTGTGCCCTCACCTGCTATACTGCACAGGAGGAGAGCGGGGACAAAGGTTTCCCTGGGACTGTCTTGTCTGGCTAAGACGAGAGAGTGGAGTATCCACAGATGTAGTAAGCATACAAACCTCGATAACACACACTTGAGGTTCCAGGCCATCTTCATCTACAGGTACTAACGCCTGTTTCATCACCCAGTCCTGGATTGCATCTGTGATGTGCGGGACAACTAGGAAACAGAAAAGAAACTCATCACTTAACCTCTCCATCACTGAGCTAAATACATTTATCATTAAATTGCTGCACTCTTTGCCTGGACAGAACAGCAGCGCCGCCCCCCAAAAGAGCTTCATGAAATCCCGGGCTCACGTGCCCCACGGTCTCCTCTCCAGAGTTCTAGTTGCCACTGGAAGCACTGTTACAGGAAGAGGCTGAGTGGCATTCTGAAGCCCTCTGGTGCAGAGTCCACTCTTCTGGCTGCACAGAGATACAAAGTACCAGGTAGTCACCCTTATTTTCAATAGCCAAGCCTGAAAGGGGACACCACACATCTTCCTAGGTGCTTTTCCAAGAATGAAAGACCTCCAGGACCCTGTCCCACTTTGTTTCCAGTTACCAAAGGGTAGAGACTCACTGCAGAGCGGTTGGGGCACAGCATGTAGAGTCTAGCTTCAAGCCTGTGCCCCGCTCAGTAGGTGTGGTGCGCTGGGCCAACTACTCTGCTCCTCCTAAGTTTGTTTTCCCCACCCATTAAGTGGAGGTAACACTTCTACTTTATAAGTTGTGAAAATTTTATGAGATAACCTAGCATGCCAGAGCTCAATAAATGCCAGCTACAGCTGAACACTTCTTAAAAATCATAGCTGTTGGGCTCAGACTGCAAACTCCTAGGGAGCAAGATTACTATTTAACTCTAACACTGGTTAAACAGCAGTGCCTCATGCACTGGGTATTTGTTACCCATTACACACACAGCTGACAAAGTAATCTTTTAAAAATGCCAAGAACTCATCACTCCCAGGTTTAAACTCTTCAGTGCTTCCCACTGCTCTAAGTCAAATCCAAACTCCTTCTGTGACTCTGAAGGCCCACCCAGCGACCTCTGACAGACTCGTTGGTCAGTAGCCTCAGCCACAAAGCCTCCGCTCCAGGCTTCATCCTAGCCCTCTGTGGCCTTGGATCTCTGTACTTGCTGTGCTTCTCAGCTCAAAAGCATCTCCTCAAAGGCTTCCTATGACCACTTGACGCAAGTAGCTTTTCCCAAATCACACTTTCTTGCCTCCTTCAATTTCTCTCTTCTTTGAGCTCTCTCTAATCAGGCATCTTGATAGGACACTGACGTTGTTGGTCTTGTTTTCATGTGTCCTCAACACCAGTAAGGGTCTGACCACAGTGAATGTTCAATAAATATCTGATGGACAACAAACAGATGAATGGATACACTGGAGGCCTAGAACAACAAACTCTGATGGACAACATTTTAATTCCTAATTGATCCTTTCTGTGTGTCAGGGAAACATTTTATTGATGTAGCTCCTCAGACTTCCTAATAGCCAGGGAGGGAGGTGCTGTTACTGTCTCAATTTTATAGAAAGGGAAACTACATCTCAAGAAGCTATACAAGCCACCCATGTATAAGCTGCTAAGTGGCAGGGCTAAGATCCAAACACGACCCAATTAGCCCAGGGTATGGTCACATTGAGACAGGAGATTAGGATGTGGCAAAGCTGGCTAGGGAGGTGGGCGTGACCTACTAACTATAAGATCCTGGACACATGTGCAGAACAGTTCCCAAAATTCTGCCCATGGACTTCTTAGAGAACTTGAGCCGGTTTTCAATAGGATGGCCTAAATCTGACATCAGCCAGAGGTGTGGGATCTCAGCACCACATTGTTTCTGATTAAGAAGAGTCATCCTGATTAAATAGTCATCAAGGGACTCAAAATACTGCTAAGCCATCAAGGAACTTAGAATAAATGCAAGTTAAACCATCAAGGGGGGTTCAGCTAGGTGGCCAAGAGAACCTTGTTTGGGGAAATTCGCCCTTGCTTTATGGGAAGTTTACAGATGGATTTCAGTTGACCCTTGCTTTCAAATTATCACAGCAAGGTGTCCAATACATATTTGTCATTTGCTGTACCCCAGATGAAAAGTAAAGAATCTTATAAGAAGCTATGCAGATGAGCAATGTGCCTTGAAAAGGCAAGGAAACCGCCCTGCAGAGGGCATTCTCCCTCCAACAGAGACAATTGGGACTATAATATTCAGCAAAGACTAGAAGCGATGTACTAGTATGGTAGCTACTCTTACCATGGGGATGAAAAGCTGCATTAAAAACTCTGCTAATTATGATAAAGTGAGTGTGATCTTGCAGGATACAGAAGAGAACTCAGCTTTGTTTCAGAACTGATTAGGAGAGGTCTTTCTCAAGTACGCTAATACAGATCCATCTTCCAGGGAGGGAGGGGCACTAATGGGACATCATTGTACCTGGCAATCAGACCAAAATGCTCAAACCATGAGTTTCTAATTGTCTCACAGCACGCTGTTCCTTTGCTAGAAAAAAAATTAACTAGTTAAATTGGGGCAATTCTCAAATTCTGGTGAAGGCCAAAGTGAACTTTATATGTTGGGACTACACCAGGTCTCTCTGACAAACTAGCCAACAAGTGGATTCCTAACCCATGATACAATGGAATAGATGGTAAGGCTAATTCTGCTATGCCAGTAGTTTCAAGACTAAAAGACCTCAGCCAGATTCCTAATCAAATGTAGTATCTGATCAAGGAAGAGGCACATAATGGCCTCCAGCCTCTCAGAGAACTTCCTCACCTCTAGCCTTCTGAAACCTTGCCAGTCCCCTTGCAATACTCTCGTCCTCCCTATGTAAAACCCTGAGGAGAGTATCAGGTGGTGCCAGACCTCCACCTCATTAATGAGGCAGTCATTCCAATCCCACCTCCAGTGGCAGATCTGCACACTATTCTCTCCAGGGGACACTAATTGGTTTTCAGTCTTAGATGTAGAAGATGCATTTTTCTCTATCCCCTTACATCCAGACTTCTAATTTGTTTGCCTCTGAATAGGAAAATCCCACTTTAAGAGAAAAGCAGTGACATGCTTGGACAGTTCTCCCAAGAGGGTTTATTTATTTATTTATTTATTTGGTACCGGGAATCAAACTCAGGACCTTGCGCTTCCCAGGCAGGCACTTGTGCCACTGAGCTATATCCCTGGCCCTGAATAGGAGTTTAGAAATAGTCCTCATTTTTTGCTCAGGCACAGAAAAGATTTGAGAAACTTAAAGCTTAAATAGGAGGCCATCCTACAATATATAGATGATATTCTAGTCTGTAGCCCAACTCAGAAATTATCTAACTATAACACTGTACAGACTCTCAGCCTTCTAGCTAAAAAGGGATATAAAGTCTCCAAAGAAAAGGCTCAGATATCCCTCAAAAAGTTTAACATTGGGGATATATTCTTACACCTGAGTAATGAAGGTTGTCTAGGGACCAGGTCTAGACTATCTGTGATCTTGGGTCTCCTGCCACCAAACAACAGCTTCATTCTTTCCTGGGGATGGCTGCTTTTTCATGATTTGGCTATCTAATTTTGAACTAAAAATGGCAAAGCCTTTGTGTCAGGCTGTCATGAGCCTGTGCCCTGAGTCTGAGCCTGTAGCACGGACAAAAGCGACTAACAATGCCTTTAGAAAAATAAAGCATGTCCTTACTCAGGCCCCAGCACTGGGAATACCTGACTTAAGAAAACCTTTCTTTCTCTGTGTATCAGAAAAGGGAGGCTGGATGTGGTGGTGCATGACTATAATCACAGCACTCAGGAGGCAGAGGCCAGCCTGGGCTACATAATGAGTTCAAAGCCAGTCTGAACTACACAGTGAGACCCTGTCTCAAAAAAAGGATGAGGATGAGGAAAAGGAGGAGGAGGGGAAGAGGAAAGAGAAGAAAGGGGAAGAGGGGAAGGGAGTGGGGATAGGAGGGGAGGGGAGGAGAAAAAGAAAAAAAGGGTCTTGCTTTGGGGGTCTTGACCCAAAGGCTAGGGAAAGAGCCCTGCCCAGAGGCATACTTATCAAAGAAATTGGATGGAATGGCTACTGGATGGCCACCCTACCTGAGAGCAACAGCAGCTACAGTTACACTAACAGAATAACCTACAAAGTTAACTTTGGGGCAGAGACTCCAAGTCCTGATACTCATTAGGTGAGAGATATTCTGTAGACAAAAGGTTACTTATAATTAACAGAATAGGTCACTATCAGGGTATGCTCTTAGTGATCCCTAGGTTATTTCAAAATCTTGTGCTACTATTAACCCTGTTTCTTTGATGCCTACAGCCCTAGAAGTTGGCCACTCTTACAAACAGGTGATCTCTCAGACATATGCAAGTAAGCAGGACATCAGTGATCTGCCCCGATTAAATGATGAAAGAAGCTCTGTTTAAGGACATCAAAAGGCAGGTTATATAGTTGTCAGCTCACAGCAGGTCCCTGAAGCAGATCTCTTCCTCCAGGAAACTCTGCTAAAAACTTGGAGAGAAGGAACACCTGCTGACCACTTAAACCCAAAACGGAAGGGATCCTTGCCACCCCCACTGCAGTATAGGTGGCAGATAACTGGATTCATTTTTCTAGAGTAAGGCCAGTCCCACCTGAACTGTCTGAATAACAACATCACCCAAAAGGAGAAAGCTACTCTCAGGAGCCTCTGGAAGACTTGAGATTTCTCTTCAAAAAGCAAGATTCCAGTACCACTACAGGAAGTGTGGAAATCTGACCTGCTCCTCACATCTGGGCTAACAGTGAAGCTCAATGGTCATTCACTCTTTTCTCATTGTTTCTGGACAGGTTTTCCTTTCTTCAACCCAGCCAGTGAGCCACAGCACCCCAAGGCAGCTGGAGAGTGCATAATCCTCAGCAGGTAGGGCCGATGGCCCCTTCTAGCTTGAAGAAGCTGTATAAGATAGAGACCGTCACTCTCTCAGCATCCCATGAAGAGTTATGAGGACTTGCATTTCTCAGGGAGAAATGGGATAGGAGATCAGGGTGTGGCAAATCTGGCTGGGGTAGTATGTTAGTTACAAGATCCCAAACATGTGCAGAACATTTCCAAAGCCCTGCACTTGGACCTCTCTTGAGAACCTGAGCAAGCTTTCACTAGGATGGCCTCAATTTGATGTCAGCCTGAGGCGTGGGATCCCAGGGCCACCTCTCAGGACCCGCATGTAGGAATTCTCAAGGGTTTCCTTGAGATTTGGACAATATGAGGAACATACCAAAGTCATGAAGAGCATAACTTTCCATGATAGCCTGTGCTGTGCTTCCCACACACAGCATGTACTTTCCTTTGCGTTCACCCTCCTTTTCTCTCTCAGTGCATGCTCACTCTCTCCTACTCTTCACTTTTATTTTCTCAAATAAACTTTGGCACTGCTTTTTGCTTGTTTTGTTCAATTCTTTGTTCAAGACAAGAAGAACCCAGAATCCAACTCCAAAAGGAGAGGTGAACAACCCCAAACCTGGTAATGTTTAATTGGTGAGCCTGATAAAATGTTTAATTGGAGCTGCCTGATAAAAGCGCCAATCCTAGGCCAGACCCACCTGTCAGTATGACACTCAGCTTACAGTCCAGTAAAGTCTCAGGCCAAAAGCACACCTACTCTCATAACTCAGAGAAAAGCACTTTGGGCTACCACCATTCCCTCAGGCCATTGTTTAGCCGACTCCACCTTTTTAAAGTAACAGAACACTGATTGTGAATAAGCAGGTCTATAAAACCCCAAAATAGCAAATAGATAAAAGTGAAGCTGGGCTGGGAAGGCTTGGGAGGACCCAGCAATCCTCTTCACACCCATCCTGGTCCATGTCATATTGATGAAAAGCCTGAAAACCAACATACACATTTGCTCCCTTATCTCTGCCCATACACGTAAGTCCCAGATATGCAGCATTCACAACACCGTGGCTCAACGCCCTAACCCAGTTGCCTCTGCCACTTTACACTCATCACTGTGCAAAACCAGAGGCTCTCTGGACTCCAACCACAGGGCCTTGCCTGGAATGACAAGTGGTAATGCCACTCACAGAGCAGCAATGGCTTCTTCAAGTGATTTTTCAAGTTAATGGCCAAATAATTCTGAATTGTTAACTGAAGGCGTATTTCAGTAATACCTTGAATATGATGAAATCACACAGAAAGTAAATTTATAACCCAAAAGAAGTTAAGAACCTTATAGGTAAATCAAGTAAACCCAGTACCTTGGACAGTTTTCCCCAAGTAATCTCCTTTGCGTTCCTTGTTAATGACATGCTGGTAGATCTTCCCAGTGGTTAGATTGTTATCTTTGGTGAGGCGGATGTCAAGGAACCGCTCATAGTTCCCCAGGTCCAGGTCAACTTCCCCACCGTCATCCAGAACAAATACTTCTCCTGCAGTGAAGAGTAAGGATGTTGAGCCAAACGAAGACTACATTTACCATAGCGTAACTTGACTCTTGAAATACAAACACTTGCAAAACAGTAAGGTCTGCATTAGCCTGACGGATACAAACAGATCTGTTTCTAGAAAACTAAATATGATACAACAAAGTTATGACAAAACAAAGAAAAATTACCACTCATTGTCTAGAAGGTAATTTCATACTTCCATTCTGTGAACAAAAATGCTGCCTATGGGAAGAGCATAGGAATGAAATGTAATGCCACTCCGAAGGCTGGTGAAAAAGGGCACTTACAGTAACTAATATGGCAACTTTTGCAGACTAAGGTTTAAACTACGATAAAAGCACAAGTCTATTCAAAATGTCTATGACATGTACATAGGAAGGGTGTATTTACTATAAAAACTAGCCTCCCAGTTACACTTTAGTTCTAAACAAAGTTGGGAAACTGTCCAAGTTCCTCCCATTCTTTTGTTTTATATTCATTCCTTGCAACTTCATTTTATAAATTCTGCTGAGAATGATTCATACCTATGTCACAATAGGAGTCAAGCACAAAAGCAGGAAAGGAAAAAGTGTCCTATTTTCCCCCTCAGGACAGGCATCCTCTGCTCAAGAACTTTACACTAGACAGCCCTTCAAGGGCTGGAGATGGAGCTCAGTGTTAGCGGTGGTGGCCGGGAACTACAGGACCATGGGTTTGATACCCAGTACTACCAAAAAAATATCTATCTCTACCCTGCCCCCTCTGACCATATAAATCTATATATTCAAAAAGTACAAACTAAGGACATAGATTTGGGCTGGTACAAGAAAGACTTGTGTAATAGCAAGTGCCCTCTGAGAGCAGAGGGACCAGACTCTGACAGATGTGAGTCACTTACAGCGGAGATGCAGATGTACATATAGCTCCCTCTCCTATGTCACTCTTCTCCTGAGGCTAGTCACTACGCGAGGTTTTTGTACAATGGCACTTAAGTCAACCATATAGATTTTTGCCTCACTGTTAGCAGTAAAAATGCAGAATTTTAAAACTTTAAATCACAGTACATTTCACCCAATTTTAAGCAATAAATCTGAGGTAACTCTGAGGTAACTCAAACACAATGAGTTCACCACACAACCAATAGGAACACAACAGCAACAAAGAAGTTTAATAGTTTAGACTTCACTCACCTCAAAAGATCTACATTTATGTTATTCAAACTGCCATCAGCAAAACAGAACCTCAAGCTTACAGATCTTCCAAATCCAGCATCTACCTGTTGCTTAAGTCTCTACAAAGTGGTTCTTGCCTTTGTTTAAACACCTCCACCAAAGACAACGTGAAGCTTTCAGAGTCTGGTTCCCCTGCTCTCAGAGGGCACTTGCTATTACACAAGTCTTTGCTGTGCTGGCCCAAATCCAGGTCCTTACAAATTCTATCCACCCATGCAATTTCTGAAGATTGGGACTCAAAGAATAAGCATACAGTGCCTCATTTCTTTGAGCACCAGCACACTGCTCTTGCATATGTCCTATATCTACTTCTGATAAACCCTTCTCGGGCTTCCTTTTCCCTGACACGAGTCAGTGAACCTGCATACTTCTGTTAAGCGGGTGGGTTAAGTTCCTCGGGGTGCCTCAGACCCAGCGCATGACCTTCTTGGTGAGCCAGCAGCAGGAGGTTTTAAAAAAAGCAGAAGCATCCTTTGCTAAGTCCAGCCAAATGGCTTTTTGAAAAAGTTACGTATTTTCTTTCTTTGTCCCCACTTTCTCCCAAGCCCTTTGCCTCCCAGTGGTTTAGTTTTTTCCTCTCTCACACTCAGGATTTCATCTGTCAGAAAATTCAAACTCTTCAACCTTTTTCTGTTAGTTACAAAAAGGTAGGGAGCTGGAGGGCAGAGGAGGTAGAACTTGCCACCACGGGAGAATGGGGAGGGGAAGCGCGTGGCTCTGCTTTCCTTGGTATGTGATCTCTTGTGAGGCAAAAGCTCCAGACTTCCAAGACCCGAGTTCCTCATGTACCTCACAAATCTCTAGCTACCAAGGTCTTTGGGGTAGATTTTTGAATGAAGGCCAGCTGTTCTGTACAACTTTCCTGCTTCCTTGATCTGTGTTAGAGTAGCCATGTTCCAGGAACAAGGACGCTCATACAGGACATGACAGAAACCGCAGAGCTGCTGACCTTAGTGTCCATCTTTTCTTTTCCTGTCTTTATCTCTTTCCAAAAGTACACAAGGGAAGTCTTGGAAGCAGACAGTCCACCTTTCTGGAGCATGGGTAACTCAGTCTCTATCCCTAAAATGTTGCCTTTAGGTTGTATTATGAGTAATTGGGACCTTTTTAAAGGGGAAGATTTAAAAAAGAAAACGATTATTTTTCTTTGTAATTCAGATCAGATTGGACGTGATCAGGGTGGTATGGCTACAGACTTCCTTGTAATTCAATATGGGGTCAATATGTAAGTTAGAAAGTAGAGAGACATGGCCTCTGAATGACACCTTAAATTTTAATACAATATTTCAGCTTGATCTACTTTGTAAGAAAGCAGAAAAGTGGACAGAAAAAAACATATAGCCAGGTTTTTACGGATCTACATCAAGACCCAGAATTCCATGGATCTTCTACAATCTCTAATGCCCATGTGCCAACAGGGCCAGCTAAAACAGACCTGGTTGAAGTTGAATTCTTGAATGCTCAAGCAGTGTGCTCCAGATATTCTAGAAAACTTCAAAAGCAGACCCTTACTAATGAACTTTTAAACCTGGCCTTTGGGGTCTTCAACAGCAGGGACAAAACAATGGCAAAATGCCAAGGTCCAGAGGAGATGACAGGCAGAGAAATAGCCCCAATTTCTTGCTTTGCCATTAGAGAACAGAACCTTGCCTCCTCAGAGTAACCCAAAGACTCCACTTACAAAGAAGGAGAATGTAAGAGACCAGGTGGCTGCCACTGCTGTGGAAAGCCTGCATACCTGCACAAGAACCAAAGCTGGCCCTTCTCCACCTGGGCTGTGTCCCCACTAAAAGTGGGAAGACCATGGAAATGAGACTGCCCTCTCCTCCACAGAGAGAGGCCACCTGCTCCCCTGTGGCCACCAGCTGCCCTAGAAGACAGAAGGTCACCAAAGTCTCTCAAAGCTCCTCTTAACAAAGTGGACATCTCCCTGGAAAAGCCGCAGGTAGTTCTTGATGTGCCAGGTAAAAATATTAGTTTTCTTTTAGGTACTGGGGCTTATAAATCTGCCTTACTTAAATCCCTGGATCCCCTTCTACTAAGACCTGTACTGTGACTGGTGTTGATGGCATCCCTAGGGCCAAATACTTTACAATGCCCCCAACCTGCACACTGGATCAATATTAGCCCACCAACTATACTTTCAATCTTACTGGCTGTTTAGTTTTGACCCACATTGTTCCCACCTCATGATTTTTGCCCTATAAGACTTTCTCAGACGATGAAGATTTCAATAAATGGAAAAACATTCCCTGCTCATGGTTAGGAAGAACCAACATTGTGAAAATGGCCATACTACCAAAATTGTTGTACAGATTCAATGCAATTCCCATTAAACTACCATTTGCATACCTCACAGATCTAGAGAAAACATTCCTTAAACTCATCTGGAACCAGAAGAGACCCAGAATAGCAAAAGCAATCCTGGGCAACAAAGACAAGTCAGGTGGAATCACAATCGCTGACCTGAAATTATACTACAAAGCTACTGTAATAAAATCAACCTGGTACTGGCTAAGAAACAGACCTGAGGATCAATGGAACAGACTGGAAGATGCAGCCAAAACCACAAACACACTCAGCCACCTAATCTCTGACAAAGGGGCCAAACAAGCTCACTGGAAGAAAGAAAGCCTCTTTAATAAATGGTGCTGGAAAAACTGGCTTGCCACTTGCCAACAACCGAAAATAGATCCAAGTTTATCACCATGTACCAAACTCAAGTCAAAATGGATCACAGATCTCAATATTAAAACAGAAACACTAAATCTATTGGAAGAGAAGATAGGTAAAAACCTTGAAGACATAGGAGTAGGCAGAGTTCACGAACAAAAATCAAACTGCAAGGGAAACACTTCAAGGAACCAATAACTGGGACCTCACCTTCCTGAAAAGTTTTTGCACATCTAAAGAAATCACCAGCAGAGTAAAAAGAAAACCCACAGATTGGGAAAAAATCCTAGCTGGCTGTCTCTCAGACAAAGGTCTTCTATCTAGAACATAACAAACAATTGAAAACCGTGAACCTGTCCAAATTCAAAGACCCAATCCAGAAATGGGCATCTGAGATGAATACACACTTCTCAGATAAAGAAATACAAATGGCAAATAAATATATGAGAAAATGTTCTACATCTTTAGTCCTTTGAGAAATGCAACACTGAGATTTCCTCTCACCCCAGTATGATTGGCCAGCATTAAGAAATCATCCAATAACAAATGCTGGCGAGGCTGTGGAAAAATAGGAACTCTTCTCCACTGCTGGTGGGAATGCAGACTGGTGAAACCACTGAATCTCTGGTTTGGAGATTCCTCAGCAAACTACGTCTAGAGGTCCCATTCAACCCAGCTATTCCTCTTCTGGGTATTTTCCCAGAAGATGTGAAAACATCATATCACCGCGATATATGTGCACCCATGTTTATAGCAGCACAATTTGTAATAGCTAAATCGTGGAAGCAACCCAAACATCCATCCACAGAGGACTGGATAAAAAAATTGTGGCATTTTTATATAATGCAATATTACTCAGCTATAAAGAAAGACAAACTTGAGGCTTTTATATGCAAATGGTCATAATTAGACATCATACTCAGAAGTGAAACAAATCAGAGGTACATATGCAAGCAACATATTGTATCACTAGTGTAAGAATCTGAAAGTGGGAATATAAATTAGGAGGTATGAAAGGAAACTGCTCAAAAGTAAAGAGCAAATGGGATGAGGGGAAGGAGAAAAGGAAGAAAGGGATAACTATGTATGTATGTATGTATGTATACGCAGGATAGCTAACATGGTTTCACTATTGACTTATGTCACTTTATGGAACAGCTAATGATTAGTTGTTTGATTAATCTTATATGTCTATACATGTTTTCCTGAGCATACACTTTGAAGTTATCAATATGTAATACAACAACCATTGTTAACTCCCTGTCACTGTCTATAATTCAGTTTTGATTGTACTGTTCTTGCGCTACTTTGTGTCTGTTTGTTAATGTTTTCATTCTTTTACTTTTGAAAATAAAATAATTTTAAAAGAAACTTTCTCAGAGCAGTGGCTCACTGGCAACCCATTTAAGACCCTTCCTATCTCTCAGGAGCTATTCCTATTCCCCACTCTTACTCCTCAATTAATTTTCTTACTCTTAACTTCCTTTATTCCTTGGAATTCATTCTTCAACTTCAAGGAACACGAATTCAGTATGTCTGACCTCTAGCAGGTTGGCAGTTACATTTTTTTCCCTATATCAGTATGGGGTGGATTCCTATCCATAGCTGTAACCGCACTATTATGTGCTACTGACTGGAGGACATGAGCTGGAATGAGATGGCCAGGCCCAAACAGTACCCAGTGGCTATAGTAGGAACCTATCACCTTGGTTGCCTCCAGGGTGGATAGGAAGATGTATCTCAGGATATCCATGGGACAAGGGCACTGGGTTAAAACCACAGATCAACCAGCCAACCTCCCATTCTTGAGGCATCAATGTACCAGGTCAGTTTTCCACTGCTCTGACCATTTGGATGCTATTTCTCTTTTCCAAATAGGACTTGAGATATAATGGGACACACTGAATCTCTTACTAACTATACACAAAGAGCTCCAAACAATACTGCAGAGGCTATCTCATTATTATATGCAGAGGTAAAAATGATGAGAAAAGCCATTCTATAAAACCAAATGGACCTAGATATTCTAGCACAAGGTAGTACACGTGCCATTATAAAAAAAAAATGTTTTGTGTATATTCCTGACAACTCTGCAAATGTGTCCTCTGCATGGCATGATTTACATTCATAAATCAATGCAAAGTCAGACTCTGCCATAAATGTTATGGCATCCTGGTTCTCTGGCACAACTTGGTGGGGGAAGTCCTCAGTTTTCTGGTTATAATACTGGGCTGTGGAATTCTTACCTGTTACTGGTTCATTCTTGTTGTGGGCTAATATTTTATATGTCCTTGCCCTCTTTTTCAGATTATCAAAAGATGGAACCCAATATTCCCATGTCTCCTTTAGCTCAGTCAGGGTGAGACTTTTGGTCCCTGGCTAGGCAGGCTCAGTTCCCCTCCTTAGCCTGAAGCAGCTACTGAAGATAGAACACTGGCCTTCTGCAACCCCCTGAGAATAAGAGACCGAAGTCTCAAGGAGGAAACAAAGTAGGGTAGAAGAAATAAAGTTAGGTAGAAAGGAGACAGGGAACTCAAGGTTTTAATAATTGTACATTAAAGAAAAACTGCATCTTCAGAACCCAAGTTTAGTTACTTTTTCCCTTCTACCAAAATAGCAAACCTGGGCAACTCCCTTTCAGCTGCAAAAGAGTCTGCCCATTCTCTTTTACTCCCAAATGCTCCCCTTTCACCCATGAAGGGGTGACCTTTGTACCATTTCCCATAGGAACAAGCTCACTAAGGTTGGGCCATCCTCTCTCACCCTCTAAGACTACAGATTATCAAATTTCAGATTTCTACCTCCAAAACACTTAAGAGAGCCCCAGTTCCCAGCTGCATTGTGCCTCATTTCTTTGAGCACCTGCACTCTGCTTTGAGTGCACTTTGTAACTACTTCTAATAAATTCCTCTCGTGCCTCTTTTTAAAAAAACATACCCTTCAAATATCTGAAGAAAGTTCTAATGTCACCAAGTGGATTTTTTCAAGAGAAATGACAAATTTTCATTTTGCTGCTACTAAAAAGATCATTTATATCATAGAAATTTTTAGACTCTAATCATTAAGTTGCCTATTAAGATTTCTGCTTCTGCCTGTCCAGATAAGGGGGTGGGGGGACATCATTCTGCTATACTAAGAACCATTTTAGAAAGCAGGAAATGGAAGGTACTACAAAATGCTCAGACGGGTGGGGATATAGCTCAGTGGCACAAGCACCTGCCTAGCAAGTGCAAGGTCCTGAGTTTGATTCCTGGCATAAAAAAAAAAAAAAACTAAAATACACAAACAATTCCCAAGGGCTAACATGTCCTTTCACATACACAATTAGATTTGTTTTTGTTTTTTTTTTTTGTGGTACTGGGGATCGAACTCAGGACCCTGCGCTTGCTAGGCAAGCACTTATTCCACTGAGCTATATCCCCAGCCCCAAAGGTAGGTTTGGGTTTGTTTTTTTTTTTTTGGTACTACATACACAATTAGAGAGAGAAAGGAAGAAGTGACTATTGCTTACCATGCTCATAAGGAGAGAATGTTCCTGCATCAATGTTAATGTAGGGATCAACTTTAATTGAAGTTACATGTAAGCCACAAGACTTCAGTATGGTGCCCACACTACTGGCAATGACTCCTTTTCCAATTCCTGAAATAACACCGCCAGTAACTAGAATGTACTTCATTTTCCTTTTTGACCTGGAAGAAAGAAAAATTACAGATTAAAATATATTTCAACAAACCAAACTGTGTTCAGATACTGGCTTTGCCAATTACTTGCTATGAACATGAATTCTTGACCATGTCCCCTAAATTCAGAATGTCTTTGCCAGGTTTAAATCAGCTCCTAACAGATGTTTTTCTTAGGATATTGAATGGCATTAGTCAAACATGAGTAGAAAAGCAACTCCTATACAATAATGAAGATTTTGTTTAAACATCTGATAACCTTGAGAATCAAAAAACAGTTCTATAAGGGTTGACAGAACACTCTGCCTTAAATACTGGCTGGTATCACTGCTGAACACTGGGATACTAGACACGTGTCTCACTATTTCCCCTATATGGGAAAAAAATTTGCCATCTTGAATAAGCAGGCCAATTCTCCATAACAGCAATAACGTGCTTGGCTATGCTACAATGTATCACTGAGAAAACACAGCTCCCCTAAGTTTTGCAAGACAGGCCAAAAGGAAAGGACTTGACCATATAAAATAATTATAGCTAAACCCAAAATTATTTCAAGCACTGATACTTCTCTTCTGTCATTTAATAACAACTTGGTCCTTCCTGCACTCTCTCCCAGGTATGGCATGAGCAGACTGTCTGTACTGCCAGGAGGACCTCAGATAATAAATAAGCCAGCCTGAAGCACACAATGCGCAGAGCAGGAGGAAAGGGGAGATTAAATCCAAAGAAAAGTACAGTCATGCAGGGAATGTAGGAAATGGACTTGAGAGAAAATGAGGTGGACTCAAAGACAGCAGAGTCAAGAGGTAGCTGAAAACAGCATCGATAATTAGTACAGAGATGGTGACAGGCTCCCCAGGGAGAACTCATCACTGTTCAGCTCCTGAGGCCCAGAAATACCATTTTTCTGGCAGGCCCAAATGTGATTAAAAAAAAAAAAGAAACGTGATCACCAAGTCACAGGGAATATTTGCTTTGGCATGGAGAAGGCATTTTCCTCCTCTAGGAACATTCTCTGTGAAGCCAAATTATAACCAAAATAAGTTAAGAAAGATGCAAGGAAACAGGAATTTGGTTTGAGGCATTCCCTGGCCCCACTCCTCCCCAAAGCATGAATGAACATACTAGGCAAAAAATAAGAATCCTCAGAATGTGGCTTCCCTCTGGGACTCCAAGGAAGACACTGTCCTGCTCTTTCTGGTCTCTGGTGCAGCTGCTTCAAGAGCATGCTCTTTGGTTTCCACAAAATGTGTATGAGTTCCCCACAAGGATTTTAAGGACGTAAACCAGAGAAATGCTGACCAGTCATCTGTTTTCTTTAAAAAAAGACCACTAGGAGTGTTTAGTAGGTTAATACAAACTGTGATCTCCTACGAGTATACAGTATCCAGTTTCCTCACATGTACTGGCCCTAAGTCCCTATAACTGGGGGAAACACTACTCTGTTGCCTTAAAGTTGAAGGGTTCCTTATTGATACATGAATACCAAACCTGGCTACATTTTAGTTAAATCCTGACCAAGCATCCCTTGGTGAGACTATATACCCTGGTCTCACGCTGACTAGTTTGTATGTTCCTAGAAATTTCTCAGCCACCCTTGAATGGATTACAGAAAGGGTTACTTCTACAAAAGACTTATTTCAAGCCTTTGCATTTGATTGGCTCTAATTTTACTTTAAGGTGACCGTTCTCTGGGAGATCCTGGCATCTCCCACAGTGGCTAGCCATAAATATTCCAACAGCCACAGAGACCCTGTGAGCACCTGAGAGGTCGCTCCTCACATCTATGGAATACCCTGAGTGAGACCGACTTACATTTTGTGGGGATCACAAAAATTAACCATACCTCAAAGTGCTGACAAGCGATTTTGTGACAGAAAAACATTTAAAAGCAAAAGGGCAATTTAATGATGGTAGGAAACAGAAGGACATCATAGGAAGACAGCAAAAGTAAAATCAAATAGAAGAGAAAGTCTTCAGGGCCAGGACTACAGTTAAGCACTGTACCATGCCTCATTGGAGGGCAGCGAGGGACGCCCTGGGTGACTGAAGATCCCTGTCGCTCTTTCCTAGGCCAGACTTTCAGTGGCCTTAAAGGACCGCCTGCATGATCTAACTTAGGTCTTAAAGCACGGGAGACTGAACAGGCAGGTGAGAACAGAGAAAAATGCCAAGAAAATTCTAGGGAGGAAGGTATTGGGTAGGGAAGGGATCAACCCGTGCAAACTTAAACGCCCAGCTGAACTGCCTTCTGCAAGTGATGGGAAGACATAAGGTTTTCAAGCCCAGAAGCAACATATATCAAGATGCATCAGAGCAAACCCACCACGGACCGGGAGGGGGGCAGTAAATCAAAGTTGCGAGGTCAAGTTCCAGCTTCAACGCCCGTGCGCGGAGACCCTACTTAAGTCCCCAGTAAGCCCGTGCTCACATCGCAGTAAAATGGGGTGAGTCTCTACGTACTGCCCGCGTCACTGGGCTGCTGAGGATACAAAATTACAATAAGCGTGGACGTAAGCGCGCCACGCACACGCAGTGAACTTCCCTAGAACGCCCCATGCTCACACGCGGCCGCGGACAGGAGGGGGCTGCGGCGGGGCCAGGGGACTGCGGCGGGGCCAGAGGACAGCGCCTGGCCGAGGGGCGCACAGGCCCCTTCCTTCGCCCGGGCCGCGGCCGGTGAGGGCCAAGGCCGCCCGGCCCACCCCACGGCGACAGGCACGTCGGACCTGCGCGCTGCCTGCCAGTGGACAGAGCCCCAAAGCCGAGGCCGGACAGCGGGGATGAGAGCTGCTTTCCGGGAGATGCCTGAGCACAGGGCACTCCGCGCGTCTCCAGTTCCCTCCGAGCCACAGGCCAGGCCGGGCTGACCGCCGCTACCGGGCACTAGCGCTCCGCGGCAGCCCCGGACCGATGGGCCCCTTCTCTGGCGGCGCCCAGCCACGCGGCCCGCGCGCGGGAGCCGGCACTCCACCGTCCTGGGCCTCCCGCCCCACTCTCCTTAGATACACAGCCCATTGGGCAGTACGCCGGTCCATCTCGCTCCTGATTGGTGGGGAGCGGTATCCATCACCGGTGGCGGGGCTGTCCGAGCCGCGCTTGAAGGGCGCCGCCGACTCCCGCACGGGAGAGCGCCTCCTCCGGGATCTCTGGACTCAGCTTACCCGAGGCCGGCTTCAGATACTCCTGTCAGCTGCAGACCAAAGCCAGCGACCGGCGCGTGGAACTGCCAGCAGCCAGAGCTCCGCTCCGGCCGCATGCGCCGGCAGTCTTTCTGGAGGGCGGGCTTTAGGCGGTGCGCACGCAGAGGGCCGGGGTGGGGGCGGGTCCTGGGCGCGTGGGCGGGCCCAAGTGCGCAGGCGCGGGACGCCCTCCACGCCAGGTTTCGGAGGTTCATCTTTGTTGCTCTCAGGCCTAGTGGGTGGTCCCGGCTTCCTTTCCTTCGGGGAAAGGCCGTGTTATGACTAGTGCAAGGCAGATTAGCCGCCTGACTTCCCCTCCTCCTGCAGCAGCTTCGAGCTTCCTTGTCGTCCTTCCTCCTTTGGAGCTGTCAGCCGCGGAGCTGTGACAGTGTCGCCTCCGCCGACAAGAAAGCAGCCCAAGAAGGCTCCCCTTTACCACACGGGTCCTCACGGCAGCCTCTTGAGATGAACAAAGGCTGATACTAGTTCTGAGACTGAAGTTTTCTGACAAAGATGGAGAAGGGAGAGGAGGGAAGAGAAGGTGAGGCAGAAGGAAAAGCAGGACACTGGTTAACGGCAGCTGAGTCTGAGTGGGCTAGAGTCAAAAAGTGGACTTTCTTCTGAAAGATAGAGCAAAGCAGTGGGAACTTTTGTTTTGTGCCAGGAATTGAACTTATGACCACAGGCTTAGCCAGACAAGCGCTTATGCCCCTGAGCTATGTCCTCAGCTAAGCGGTGGGAACTTCTGAGGAGAGGATTTTGTTGTTTTGCATAGTGAACAAATCCATGCACATGGTTACCACTCCCCAGCACTACACAAGAATATCCATGAAAAGCCAGTCCCTCACCCGAACCCCAGGGTCCTGTATTCTTTCCTAGAAGCAGTTTGCCACTTCTTACCTATTTCCTTTGAAGGAGTTAAATATGTGACATATTCTGGTTTGTGTCTCAAGAAAGTGACTAAATGGGTAGATTCCAGAAAACTAGTTAGTGGATTCCTGCAAAGGCATCTGGAGGCTTCAGCTCCTTCCCAATGGGCCATCACCACTCTTCACCAGTCTGCAAGCTACGCTCAGCCCCAGGTCAGAAATGTGAGGACATGTTTGCAGGCGGCCTACAGCCACAAATTCTTCTGAGAAGTATTTGATATTCATGAAAGTAGAACATTGTAGACGATGACAGGATGCTATAGGACAGTGATGGCGAACCTTTTAGCACATTCAGTGTTAACAAACAGCTGGCTGTGGCACACGTGCCATGCATTCACCACCACTGCTATAGGAGATACGAAAATGAGCCATTTTCCTGGCCACTGTTCTGGGGGACCACTGGATCTTCTTCTCCAGTATAGCCTCTCTCAGCTGGACATATATCTTGTCTAGCTTCTTCTCTGCCTTGTGCTGCTGCTTTTGCTCTCACAGGGCTCTTTTCACAATATGCCTCAGACATTTACACTGAAGTCCCATCTCAGATTTTACTCCTGGGGAACCTGAGGAAGACAGCATCCCACCTACATGTTCCTTAGCATGCCAGATGCCCACCCTGAGAACTTATCATGGTGTGCTGAAACTACCTGTTTACTTGTATGTCTCCTCCACACCAGATTGGCATCTCCTGGAGGTCTCTTAACCTGCCTATGCCTCGGCTTCCTTCTCAGATAAAGTCTTGTACCCCTTTTAATAACCAGGCTCCACCATACTTAATTCCCATTCCTACCCTGTAATACACTTGGCACCCTTATTATCAGATTACAGAGCGATGCAGCCAAGATGGGACAAAGGCAAACTCCCTCCTGGGGGCAAACACGAAGGTTCATTTGGAATCTTTTTTCTGCTTTGCTTCCTCCATTCTACTCATCACCAAAGCTTGTTGTTTCTTCATTAAGCCTACCTTGATTTTTGCCACATCCACATCAGTATGTTGTCACCATCAAGTGACTTTCTTATAGCTTATCTGGGTAAGAAATGGGACAAGAGACTACAAATATTAAATTCATGGTTTTTTAAAAATAGATTGGGGTATTCTCACATTATAGTTTAGTTTTCAATAAATATGTAAGTGGTACACAATTTGAAGGGGAAAAAGGAATACATAATAAACCCTCTGTAGTGGATTGACAACTAGTGGTCAACTTATAACCCCCAGCTAAACTGAGTAAGCGTGGTGCTGGGTGTGGGCAGCCCACCTGGGGACTGTTGCCAGCAGCATAAGTGGCAGAACTGGAGAAGAAGTAAGGCTGTTGGGAACTGAGAAAGACTGTTGGGAGCTGGTAGAAGCGGTAAGGAGCTGCTGGTTCTGTTGGAGGAGTGTGTCATGCTGGCTTTCCTGATTAACTCGGCTGTTTTCATCCTCCGAGGAGCTCAGGACCTTGCTGGCACGGAGAATGGCTTCAGTTCACTTTGGGAGAGCTCTGGTCCTCACTTTGAGCATCACTTCCCGGCTCCAAAAGGGAACATATTGCACTGCCAGTCTCGTGGAGAAGCTTGGTGTGCTGGCTTTCCTGGTGGGAACTCAGCTGTCTTCACCACTGGGGGAGCTTGGGACCTCACTGTTGCTGAGGGTGGCTGTGGTACTTTTCAGGGAAACACTGGTTCTTACTTTGCACGTTGATTCCTGGCTCCAGTGCAGATCCCTCAGCCTACTAGCACAGATCCTTCATTCCCCTGGCACAGACTTCCTAGATTCCACCACTGACCTTTGGGCCTTCCCAGCGCAGATCTGTGAAACAGGCCTGCATGAGAGGTTGTCATGGGCTCTAGGCCTCCAGCTGGATTTGTGGGAGGCATTGTCATGGGCTCCAGGTCTTCAGCTGGACTCATGCAGGACATTATCACGGGATCCAAGTCTATAGTGTATGGACAGGTTTCCTGCACTCTCTTGTACATCATTCTTTGAGTGACTATTATAAATAATCATAAAATATATCCTGTATTACATTGTTTCCCTTGCAAAAATAACCCCAAACCAAAACACCCTCCCTCTCACCCCTGTTTGGCACCTAGTTTTTTTTTCCCAGAGGCAGACACTAGTGCATATATCCTTTTTTATTTCTTGTATTTTATCCTAATATGGTTGTTATACCGAATTTCCCTCACTTGAGCTTTCTTCTTTTGTTTTTTGTTTTTTTGAGACAGAGTCTCGTTACTGTCACAGATATATAGTTCAGGCTGGCCTTGAACTCACTATGTTGCCCAGGCTGGCCTCAAATTCATGCTGTTCCTTCAGCCTCAGCCTTGCAAGTGAGGGGATTACAGGCGTGCACTTCCCCCACCCCCAGTGAGCTGACTTTCTCTATTTAGTAAATTAGTTGATTATACTCTTCTTCTATTAAAGAAAGTATTTAAAGCTCTGTGTGTACAATTGAGAGGAAAAATGAAACAAACTAAAAGGTAGGAACCATCTTACCCTCAAGACAAAGTGAAAACCACATCGTGATTTATGAGGCTACCCACAAACTGGCATCAGTTTGCCCCTTCAGCCCCATCACCCACTGCATGCTCTGGCCACAATGAACTCGCAGTTCCCCAAATGTGCCATTTGCTCTCTTTCCAGCGTCCAGATCTTTGCACAGACCTCCAATGGTGCATCCCGTCTCCCCTCTGTCTTGTTACTGTCACAGCTCAGCTTGGTCTTTACTTCCCCAACATAATCTGGAATGTTTCTCTCTCAGTTGGTGTTAGAAATTCCCTCTCATTCTTTGGTTGCTTCCTAGGCTCTGGCAGCCGTAGCACTCACTAAGTTGTCTTTTAATTGGTTCCTCACTCAAGGTAGCAGATGCCCAAACCATTTCTTTCTAATGACAATATTTACTAGAGTGTAATGGTAGCCAGCTATGTGTTTCAGCAGCTGTGCTGAAGAACATAGGAAGAGTCCTCGTGTTCACCCACTTGGTAGACCAAGGGGCAAGGTGTATGCACGTGTGTCAAAGAGCCAAGAGATGCATTTTACCCACGTTATGTGCTGTTGCATTTCTGTGTATTTATAATTTATTAAAGGTTTCGAATTTTTCTTGTAGAATTAGCCCAATTCAGTACAGTGTCGCATGAAATCTGCTTTTACAACTTTGGGAGGAGGTTGAAAGGGAGCCATCAGGTAACTCAGCTACCAGTGATGGCCTGGACCGTGTCAGCTAGAGGAGTGGCAAGACAGGACAGACAGACAGGTTCAGAATGAAGATCTTGATTCAGATAAGGAAGAAAACCATAATGCAAGTAAATATTTGACCAATCAAAATGCCACAAAATGGTCATATATACCTGAATGATCATCCGATGTTAGAACTAGGTCGAAAAGGTTATTAGGGTTTTTTTCTTTTGTTCTTATTGTCCTTGCACAACTTTAAACATGCTTACCTGCTATTAGGTAACCTGCTCTAAAGTGAATTGTCAACTCAACCTTACCTGGTTCTGGATAGCTCACCTCACCTTCTGGAGTTGGATCCTAGGTTCTGTTCATCTTGAAGAAAGAATTGAACACCAATGAGCAACAAAGCAGTGACCAAGTTTATTTGAGAAAGTAAAAGTGAAGAGTGGGAAAGAATCTGGCTCTGCAGAGTGAGCTTGGGCCACATAAAAGAGGATAAAGCAAGATGAAAGAAGACCCTGGGGAAAGCGGGGGTGCTGTCATGAGGAAAGCCACAACAGCTGCTACGAGGCTGGGGTGAAACATATTGGAAAGAATATCAGCATGGAAATTCAATGTCAAAAATTGTTCATGATGAACAATATGCTACAAGATGTGGTGAAACACACCAATAATGAAATACAAGTAAACATTCTATATGCATCAATAGTAATGCTCAAAAATATATTTATCTTGACTCCTCATTGTCTGAGCCAAAAGTCACATGATGAAGGATTTTATGAATGATAAAGGACTTTTTTAGAATGATGAAGGACTTTGTTATTCTAATTGTCAGAATCTAGAGGATTTATGGAGAAGTGACAGATGTGGTGTTGAGATTTTTACAATAATGACACTCGAGATTTGGTTTCCTTCAAAATTGCCTACATTTTGACAACAAAAAGACTTGCTGAGAAAGAAAAAATTACCAAAAGTTTGGCTACTATTGGCTCATTTTTTGAAAGTTTTGTTTTATTTTGAACTGTCATGCAATTTATACACTATCCAAATACAGGACGATTAATAGACAACTTGCATCATTTTGTGGTTGTTGTAGCTTTCGGCAGTAATGAACCTGCCAAATATGGCAAATAAACCTTCAGCCAAAGAAACCTTCCAAATATGGCCTAAAATATATATACCCTGGTAGATGTGAAGACATTTTATACCCTGAATTTAGAAACATATCCTGGAACTCAGCCACTGGGTCTTTATTAATACAGTAATAAATCATATGACATTGTGAACAGACTTGTTGCACCTACTTCAAAAAGAAACTGAGATGTCACATTTGACAGTTAGTTCACCAGGTACCCATCAATGTTACATTTGCTAAAAGAACATCAGTTCACCAACACAGGAACTATTTGTAAGTATAACACATAAAGAGAAATTCTTTCATCTTTGAACATATCAGCGGATTTTTATTGTGATGAAATTTGAATTCATTCACCATATTAATATATTTGCATCAATTTATTATTTAGAAAATCTGATTGCTGGAAGATCCTATAACAGAATTTATTCATGTTTTGTATCCTGTTTTCATTCTTTTTATTGTTGTTTTGTTTTTGTTTTTGAGACAAAGTCTCACTATGTAGCTCAGGTTGGCCTTGAACTCATTATGTAGTCCAGGCAGCCCTCAAACTCACAATGATCCTCCTGCCTCAGCCTCCCAAGTGCTGGGGTTACAGGTATGTACCATGTACCCTGTTTTTGATCCATTACCTATTCTACAAACATTATTAATCAAGAAAAAATAATTACTTTGCACCTACCAGTATATTGTTATAAATTATGTGATAAAATTATTTATTCAAAAAGTGTTTAGAGGCCAGGTATGATGGCACATGCCTGTAATCCCAGCATTTTGGAGGCCGAGGCAGGACGATTGCTGTGATTTTGAGGCCAGTTTAGACTACACAGTGAGTTCAAGGCCAGCCTAAACTACATAATGAGACCTTGTCTCAAGAAAACAAAACAAAAAGTGTTTAGGGGCAACTGATTGATACATAATCACTTCAAGAGGTGGGTGTGTTAATTCTGAAAAATAAAACCTAGTTGCTTTCCA
The DNA here is from genome assembly GCA_004027595.1 of Dinomys branickii. NCBI lineage: Eukaryota > Metazoa > Chordata > Mammalia > Rodentia > Dinomyidae > Dinomys > Dinomys branickii. The sequence goes on along the minus strand of PVLD010010797.1, from coordinate 36,687 downwards.
ACATGTTAAAAATAGACCATTAAAATTTTCTCTTGATCAAAAAATCCCAGCACTCAAGAGGTTGAGGCAGGAGGATCGTGTGAGTGCAAAGTCCACCTGTGCTACACAGTGAGTTCCAAGCTAGCCCGGGCTACACTGTGGTGAAGAAAAACAAAGTAGTATTGATACTGTCAATGTTACACCATGATGATGAGATAGTAAAGCCAGGCGTGATAATGCAAGCTTGAACTCCCAACCCTTGGTTATTTAAACCCACAAACAGATGGGAGTTTTTCCATATTCCTCTGAACTCAGATTAGGTAAATATATGTTGACTGCAGCTATGTTAAAAGGTTGAATCACTTAAAAGAAGAAAAAAAGAAAGAAATTTCTCATCATACGAAATGAGAATCCAGGTGCTTGTTACGTAAACTCAGTGTTTGTTAGGTGCATGTTCCTCCAGGTTAAAAGGTATCTTTCAGGTGAGCAGTGTGCTAATGACAGGCACAAGAACTATTGCTCAGAGACAGAAGTGTATCCCTTAGACAGATGTTGGATACAAAAGTCTGGAGCCTGACCAGGAGTTTGAAATGATGACTACTGAGGTTTATACACATATAATGACTCCATTGGGTGCTTGCTAGATGAATTTTTTTCTAAACCTCTCAATCTCCTCACTGCTCGTCTATTTTGCATCATTAGATTAAGTCACTTGACTCTTGAGACAGCTGGGAGAATGCAGAGTGCACAGTGGGTACCCAGAGAATATTGACATACTGACCCCTTAGCGATCCTTGTCCACAAATCTCCCTTGGGAAGCGTAGCCTGGAAGCAGCCAAGGCTCTTGGGCTTTTGAGTGGGGCTGATGTACGGACATTTTTGTGATGTCCATGTTTTCCCATGGGGTTTTTTTGTTGTTTTTGTTTTGGTACTGAGAATTGAACCCATGACCTCATGCTTACCAGGCAGGTGCTGTGACACTGAGCTATGTCCTTGACCCTGGGATGTCTGCCCACCAACTGAAATACAATAATTGGTTCTCCTACAGAAAGCTCATTTATCTTACTCAGATACATGGAAAAAGGCCAGACCACAAGGAAGTGTAAAGTCATGAGGTCATTTCATGGTCTTAATTCAGTTCCTCAAATATTTACTGAGGGCCTGCTATGTGCTCAGCTCTGTGCTAGGAACTGTGGGCAGAACAGTCTTTCTCTTAAGCTGTGACACTGGGAGGGTATTAGGGGTGCAGCTTGATTGGAAGCAAGAGATGGAGTTCATCTTGAAGCTCTGTGTCATGTGAGCTACACATAGATCATTTGTTTGAGGTGGTTCTGGAGGGCGTGTGGAAGTTTCTTGAAGGCTTTACTAGCCTTTGCGGCAGCTGTTGAAGCTGAAAGGAGACAGTCCCTTCTCTGAGAGTAGCAAGTAGCAAATCTAAGTAACCTCAATGGAATGTAGTACGTGCTGTGGCGGAAGTATCAGAAGAGGCTCCGTGGAGCCGAGGAGGGGTACCTACTGCATCTACCACAGGCTGATGGAGGAGCTGGGGTAGACTCAGAAATGAGGAGGACCTAACTAGCCAGAGAGGGTTAGAGGGTTCCCATGGATGGGGAGTCTTGAAATCTTTGCCATATTTTTGAACCCTAAATGCAGAACATATGATCTAAAAGGTGTTTATTTTCTCATCTGTCCACTTATTTTCATTAGGTCTGTTATTTTTTTTAAATTAGGTCTTTTAATTTTGCCATATAATGCATTCATTAAAAATAATAAAATTCTATTAAAATAAAATTCCAAGAAATCAGAACTGACCAGGTGTGGTGGTGCATGCCTATAATTCCAGCATTTGGGAGGCTGAGGCAAGAGGATCACCATGGACTTGAGGCCAGGCCAGGCTACATAGGGAGCTACAAAGTGAGACCCTGTCTCAAAAAACAAACAAAAAGTCATAATGTCTCCCTAAATCTGGGATATGGGATGATGGTACCTATGGTATACTTGTCAACTAAGAGTTTATTATTAGGCTTCAGAGTACATTTCTACAAAGTGAAATTTTACTACGTTTCCCCTCACAATATGTGGAGGTATTAGTGTATGATTATACCACAAGGTCATATATAATAGCAGTGTGCATTATAATGGGCCCTACATGAGACAGATGTCTCTACCAGATTATTTTTATAGCCCGTCATGTGTCCATGAAGGCCATTCATTAATTCTGTGGTGGATATGAATTTTACCTCTCAAGTTCAACTGCTGTTGAAAGAAAGCCTCTGTATTTTAATATTCAGAATAGTTTCCATGGAGCTGTGTTAATACTGAATTCACTGCCCCTCAGAAACCTACCCAGCACCCAGGTTAGAGTAGCTCATGCAGGAACATCAGCAGATGGTTTATAATGGTCCTCCACAGAAGCCGGGTCTTTGGGTGGCTGCTCCCTCGCACTGCACCTCCTTGGCTCTCCATGGGGTTGTTCTGTCTGCACTGCTCCCCACAGCGCTGCGTGCAGCCTCTGTTGCAAGTCATGTTAAGGAACAGGTCTATGACTCTCACCTGTATGTCTGTTGTATGGATGTTATGGAAATCATTCATCCTTACATCACAAATCCTGCATCTTCTCCTAAAGATTTTCTGGAGAACTGATTTCTGAACTTAATGGCAGGAAAATGATCCTTTTTATTTACTGAATAAAACCACATCTACTGCATGCAGGTGCTAGGGCGAAATGAACAAATGAAGTGCAATCTAGTGGGGATGAAGACAAATATCAACTAACCAGTTACCCCATCAATTGTAACTATTTTGATAAATATTACCAGAAAAAAATAAGCATGACTTAGGGGTGTCAGGGAAGGGTTGAGGATGTGGTGTTTTTCCTGAGCAATTATTTTTAATGTTTTTCTACTTAATCATGTTGATCTTCTTTCACTTTGGTTGCTAGGAGTTAAAAATTAAATTTATGATTCACCTTTAGAAAGGGTTTGTGGTCTAATTTCTTCTGGACTTAGCTGTGGAACAAAATTTCCCAAGAGCCTACCTGTGCTGGGGCCAGCTATACACTGGGTATATGATAATAAACAGGCTAGTGGGTCTCTGACCTCACAAAGTTAGAGGCCAGTGGGAGACAAGGAAATGAATTAGGGCGTCACTGTAAATTTTTTAAAAGGAGCCACTACAAAGCATTACAAATGCCCACATTTACTTTTTAGTATTTCTACTGATGAATTATCTTGATTTTATGAATTTTATTATATTATATAATGGTACTTAATAGGAAAATAAACTATCAATAAAATAAATATTAAATTTTAATATGTAATGTTTAGAACAACCATCAACATTTTCAATATCAACTGTTTACTTGCTTATAAAATCTAAAAAATAACAACAGAAATAAATTTGAATTACGTGAACTTCAATGAAAAAACCTTACTACAGAAGCAATCTTTACTTCAGTAATCACACCTAGGGCAGTCTTCACAGGATAACAGCGTGCTCTATACAAAAGCAGTGCTTACACTGACAGCATGTAAGCTTTGCTTTCCTGGTTGGCTTCTTTTTTTTTTTTTCTTTTTGTTTGTTTGTTTGTTTTTGCAGGAGCAGCAGGCGATACGTTGCAGGGTAGCCTGCTTCTAAAAGTGGCTGGCCAACTGAATGTTACTGGTTCTGGGTTGCTTGCCTTTCTCTCTGGAGTTGGATTCCAGGTTCTTTCTGTCTGGAACAGAGAATTGAACAAAGCAAAAAGCAGTGCCAAAGTTTATTCAAGAAAGTAAAAGCAAAGAGTAGGGGAGAAACTGGTTCTGCAGAGCAAGCTTGGACTGAGTAAAGAGAAAAAGGGTAAAAGCAAAAATAAAAGTGCACACCACATGTGGGAAGCACAGCACGGGCTATTATGGAAAGTTATGCTCTTCATGGCTTTGGTATGTTCCTTATATTGTCCAAATCTCAAGGAAACCCTTGAGAATTCCTACATGCGGGTCCTGAGAGGTGGCCCTGGGATCCCACGCCTCAGGCTAACATCAAATTGAGGCCATCCTAGTGAAAGCTTGCTCAGGTTCTCAAGAGAGGTCCAAGTGCAGGGCTTTGGAAATGTTCTGCACATGTGTTTGGGATCTTGTAACTAACATACTACCCCAGCCAGCTTTGCCACACCCTGATCTCCTATCCCATTTCTCCCTGAGAAATGCAAGTCCTCACAACTCTTCATGGGATGCTGAGAGAGTAACGGTCTCTATCTTATACAGCTTCAAGCTAGAAGGGGCCATCAGCCCTACTTGCTAATAATTATGCACTCTCCAACTGCCTTGAGGTGCTATGGCTCACTGGCTGGGTTAAAGAAAGGAAAACCTCAACCTTTTAAAATACCTGTATTCAACATATATTTACCTAATCTGAGCTCAAAGGGATGTAGAAAATCTCCCATCTGTTTGTGAGTTTAAATGACTTGGATAGATTGATAGGAATGATGTGGTCAGTGATGGGCTGGTTTTTGTTGTTGTTTTGCACTTTTAAATTTTTACTTGCTGGGCGTGGTAGCATACATCTGTAATCCCAGCACTCAGGAGGCTGAGGCAGTGTTGCAAGTTCGAGACCAGCCTGGGCTATAAAGTGAGCTCAAGGCCAGCCTGAACTACACAGTGAGACCCCGTCTCAAAATGACAAAAATAAATAAATAAATAAAATTTAAAAAATAAAATTTCACTTCTATTCTGTATAGGCACAGTGGCACACATCTAACTCCAGCTATTCAAGTAGCTGAAGCAGAAACATGACAAGTTCAAGGCGGGCCTGGGCCAATTTGTGAGACCCTGTCTTAAAATAATAAACTTGAATGAAAACATTACATGTACTATTAAAAAAATAAAGAAAAATATTTTAATTTTAAAAATTCAAGAAAGAAAGGGACTGGGGGTATACCTTGGTGGTAGAGAAGCCTTGAGTTCAATCAACAGTAGCACAAAACATGTACATTTTTCCAAACTTTTTAAATATACAACAGACATACACAACAGCGTGACAGTCTTAAGTGTATCGCTTGATGACTTTTCACACTGGTTTTTTTTTTTTTTTTTTCCGGTACTGGGGATCGAACTCAGGACCCTGCACTTGCTAGGCAAGTGCTTATTCCACTGAGCTATATCCCCAGCCCTACTTTTCACACTGTTATGGTTTGTATCTGAATGTCCTCCCAAAGCTTCATGAGGTCATGAGGGCAGGCTTTTTGGAGGCAGCTGAATCTAGAGTTTGTGATTGGTTCATTGTCTAGTGCTGGGGTTGAGGGTATGAGTGCTACATTGCCCTAGGGTGGTGGTCTGCTCCTCCTCTTTTGCTCTTGCAGCTTTTGGTATCTTCTGCTGCCATGAACGGTTGCCCTTTGCGATATACCACCTGTCTTGGAGCCAGCTGATTATGGACTGAAACCTCCATTAACCATGAGCTAAGTAAACTTTTCTTCCCTTAATTTTGGGCATCAGGTAGCAACGAGAAAAGTAACCAAGACACATACATTAGCCCACACTTGTATAACTAGCACCAGATCAAGATAGTGAACTTTATCAGATCCCAAAAGGCTCCCTAGTTCTCCTTAGAGTTGCAGTCAAGCATAACCAGGAATAACCATAACTTTGTCCTCTAATGCCATGGATTTATGTTAAGACATTTAAAAAAGCAAACCTTAGAATAATGTGGTCATCTATTCAAGCTCTGAAAATATTTCTCTTTTTTTTTTTGGAAAGAAGACTCAAACTCAGGACCTAGAGCTTGCCAGGCAGGCGCTGTGCCATGGAGCTATATCCCTGGCTCTGAAAATATTTCTATGAATCGTAAGAATCACAACATTTTATTTGGTTCTTATAAATTGTACCTGTTCTCCATCTCTCTCTCTCTCTCTCTCCAGACCCTCTTCCTTTTCAGATAAACAAATGTCTTCCTCTGATTTTTATTATGCAAACAAAAGAGTCAGTAAAATGAGTATTGGCAGCACACATAGGAAAATGGGCATCTATTTCATTCATTCATTCATTTAATAAGCATTTATTGTACCTCTAGTGTCCCAAGCATTGCTACAGACACCAAGGTTACAAAGACAGTTGCAATCCTGCAGCCAGCATGGTTGTGGAAGGGGCTGGGTGCCTTGGAACCCATAGGAGAGACGACTCACCCAGACATGTGGTCAAAACAAAAAAAAAAACTCCCAGAGCAGTCGCTCAGGGTGGACAAATGTCAACAGCACAGGAGGAAGGCCAGGCTGGCCAGGTCGAGGGGGCAGGGGTTTGATGGGTAGTGGGGAGAGCTCATATTCAGGCTCACAGGCAGGAAACTTGGCACACTTAGGAAACTGCAAACAGTTTATTGTATGTAAAGAAAGGGAATGTTGAAAAGACTTCTGGGTTAAGACTGAACTAAGATCAAATTTCTCTCCTCACTGAAACCTCATTAACACTGTAGTAAAGCAATGATTGAAAAATCCATAAATTATGCATGCAGAGTAAATGAGAGATGGCAAAAATAGAAGTTCTAGAAGCAAGATATTAGATGAATGAATAAAAACTGAGATTTTTTTTTTAAGCCAAAACTGAAGCAAGCAGTGAGGAAAACAGACCGATTTGATTTACATCAATGGCTTTCCATCCCCAGCCAGGACCAGTGCTCCCACTCAGCCTGAAGCAGCCATAAGAGGATGGACCTTTGATCCCCACATCCCTTAAGAATAAGGGATCGAAGTTTGGGTGGAGGTGGGTAGGGTAGGATAGAAGAGATAAAGAGAGGTAAAAAGGAGGCAAGGAAAAATTATAATTTTAAAATTGTTACTTGTAAGGAAAGCTGAAGCTTCAGGACACAAAAGTTCCTCAAAGTTACAATGCCTTTTTTCCTTTTGAGGAAACCCTCCTCAAAATTCCTAAGAGTCTTAAAGATACAATTATCCCACACTTTTCACCTGTTACTTCTTCTTCTTCCCTTAGACCTCTATCCTCAAAGAAGAGACATTATTAAGTGGGCAGTATATCTCTAAACTTCAGACGCACACAAATAGTTTACTAAGATCTAACCCAGCCCACCAAATGTTTAGCCTGACACAGTAGAAATATACATCCCAGATCATCCACCTTGGGGACAGCCCCCAGGATCACATAAAAATACCCAACTGTGGTAGACTGACAATGGTGGTCAACTTGTAACACGCAGCTGAACTGAACCAGCACGGTGCGAGCGTGGGAGGCCCACCTGAGAACTGTTGCTGGCAGCATAATAGGCAGAACTGGAGAAGAAGAGAAGCTGTTGGTTCTCCCGGAGGAGCTTGTCGTGCTGACTGTCCCAATATGAACGCAGCTGTTCTCATCACTGAAGAAGCTCAGGACCTTGCTGTTGCTGAGAATGGCTACGGTTCACACTGGGGCAGCTCTGGTTCTCCTGGCTCCAGTGCAGATCCCTCAGGCTGCTAGAACAGATCCTTCATCCTGCTGGCACAGACTTCCTAGATTCCAGCACTGACCACTAGACCTTCCCAATGCAAATCCATGAAATAGACTTTCATGAGGCATTGCCACGGACTTTAGGTCTTCAGCTGACTCATGCAAGATGTTGCCATGGGATCCAGGCCCTCAGCTGGATTCATTTGGTCTCTAGTGCGTGGACAGAGTTCCTGCACTCTCTTTGTATACGACTCTTTGGGTGACTATTATAAAATCATCCTACAAATTACGTGTCCTGTATCGTTCCCCTTGCAAACCCTGACTACAACCCCAACCTCAACCATAATGCATCTCACTGTCTGAGCTCTCACACACCCCTGAGTGTATATTTCTTCCTGCCTAATAAACCACTTCATTCCTGTCACTGATGCATCTTGAAAATTCTTTTTCCATGACAGGTCAGCAAAACTATAATCTACCACATGGGTAGGGTGACTTGAGCTCCCCATCTTCTCTTGGAGGAATCTTCTAGACCCTGCCCAGTGACAGGATGATTGATAGCACAAATCAGTCCTTGCACTAGTGAAGGAGGAGCTGAGAGAGAGAAGAGGGGGCCAGACATTACCTTTCTGAAGAGCTAGCGTGGTGGGCAGCTGTCATGGCAAAGTCGGCTGGGAAATCCGCTGTGTTGGTTTGGGATTATTGTGCAAGGGAAAACAATATAACACAGGACGCATAGTTTATAAGATTATTTATAATAGTCACCCAAAGAATGATATATAAAAGAGTGCAGGAAATCTGTCCACACACTAGAGACCAAAGAGTCCAGCTGAGGACCTGGATCACATGGAAATGTCCTGCAAGAGTCCAGCTGAAGACCTAGAGGCCATGACAATGCCTCCCACAAATCCAGCTGGAAGCCTAGAGCCCATGACAACCTCTCATGCAGGCCTGTTGCACAGATCTGCGCTGGGAAGGCCCAAAGGTCAGTGGTGGAATCTAGGAAGTCTGTGCCAGGGGAATGAAGGATTTGTGCTAGCAGGCTGAGGGATCTGCACTGGAGCCAGGAATCAACGCGCAAAGTAAGAGCTTCCCTGAAAAGTACCGCAGCCATCCTCAGCAACAGTGAGGTCCCAAGCTCCCCCAGTGGTGAAGACAGCTGAGTTCCCACCAGGAAAGCCAGCACACCAAGCTTCTCCAGGAGGCTGGCAGTGCACTATGTTCCCCTTTCAGAGCCAGAAAGTGATGCTCAGAGTGAGGACCAGAGCTCCCCCAAAGTGAACCAAAGCTATTCTCAGTGCCTACAAGGTCCTAAGCTCCTCAGAGGATGAAAACAGCCGAGTTCATCCACAAAGCCAGCATGACAAGCTCCTCCAACAGAACCAGCAGCTCCTTACCACTTCTACCAGCTCCCAACAGTCTTTCTCAGTTCCCAACAGCCTTACTTCTTCTCCAGTTCTGCCACTTATGCTGCTGGCAACAGTCCCCAGGTGGGCCACCCACGCTTACTCGGTTCATCTGGGGATTATAAGTTGGCCACCAGTAGTTAGTCAACTACATCTGCCAAGCCAGGCATGTCCAGCTGTGGGAAGAGGGACTCACGGTGAGGCCTGAGGAGCTGTGTCCTAGTGTAGCTACTTCATCATTTGTCCGAGCCTCCAGAATTGGGCCTGGGGCCCCAAGGGTCAGCACAGTCTAAATATAGTTAGAGGGGTGATGTGTGGAGCAAAGAAAGGAAAAGTTGGACCCACCAAGGACCTCTGCACCTGTCTGTCTCCAAGCCTGTCAACATGTCTCCCCTCAGAAGACAATAGCCACCGCTTCATATCCACCTCCCAGTCCTCGTATCCAGTCCTCTTTTGACCAAATCTCACCATATGGAGAAAAATCTGATTGTTCCAGCCTAACTAAATGGAAAATGAAACTTGGACCAACACAAAGCAGGGAGCAACAAGATGGAAGGAATATGGGCCCTGCTGCCAAAGAGCAAAACTTAGCCCCAGCTGCTCATGCCTGGACAGTTGGCTAAGACAGAAAGCAACTCTTCCTTCAGCACAATGCATATTCCAATAAAACACTACTTTTCCACTTGTTATTGTTGCTTTAATTTTCTGGTCCCTCCACACAGCACATGTGCCACTGGCCATTATTTACTTTGTCAGACCCTGGGCCTCCCACTCTGGTTGGCAGTCCTGCCCCTGCAGCCACTCACTGCACACCGCTAGGGAGCATCAAGCCCCCACCCAGTCCTCCTTCCAGGCAGAGAGAACCTCTGCACCACTAACTGCAACCCACGCTCTAACCCTAACCCCAACCCACTCAAGCTGCGCCTGTTTTCTCCCCGGCTGAGTCTCTGCTTTCCTTCTCCCTGCCCTGGCCTCAGGTCCAGGCTTGCTCAGCAGCTTGCCTGCTCCTGGTGTGGCTCCCTCTCTCGACGGTGGACCCATGCGTTTTTTTCAGAGGCGTCCTTCACAGCCATCTGTGGGAAGGGCTCTGGATACCCAGGCAGCAGCCCCGACCCAGGTCGTGCTCTCCGCCCAGTCAGAGGCTACCTATGCCCAGCTGCACCAGGCTCAGCAATGGAAACTCAGAGGTGCGAAGGCTTACCTAAGGTAAATAGTTACCACAGGCTGGGAGGACGACCCTTTTGGGCTGAGGCTCCTTCCGTCTTCTTAGCACGGCTTCCCACAGGGCACTGTCCTCATCCACACGGCTGGCTCTGGGTTCCCGCCGTGTCTGTGTCACATCCTAGCAGGAGCAGGGAAAGAGAGGTAGAAAAAGAAGAGTAATCTCCTACTGAACGAGTAATGTAGAAGTTCTCCACAGCCCGGTCACATTTACTGATGTGAATTTAGCTAGAAGGCTGGTCTGAGTTGCAGGGAGTCTGGGAAATGTAGTTCTTGGCAGGGGTATCGTCTCTCCCGTTGAACTTCCTTCCTATGGAGGAAGTGGGGAGCACTTGGGGGGACAGCGCAAGACCACCACAGCCGGCCGCCACCTCAGGCCCAGAGAACAAGCTCTCCCCTCTGCTTGCCACAGCCCACTTCTGCTGAGATCTCTTCTCCACCCAGGCTCCAAGCAGGGTCCACCCAGAGATTTTTCTCTTAAAAACATGTAACTTGCCTTTGCTAGGCAGCAGGTACCATCATCCCCTTGTCCAGGTCCTTCCTTTCCAGGGCATATGACTCTGTTTAAGCCCTAAAATCCTTACCCAGGGCATTCTTGTGGATTCTGGAGCTTGCTATACCCACAAGGCAGGCCTGCCTAGCAGGGGACTATCATGCCTCCTCTGAGCCTAATTGGGTCCAGTCCATCCCAGCCAACACTAATGCAGCCCTTTTTCCCAGGCACTGTGCTAGATTCCAGGACACAGAGAAACCTGCACGCCTTTCAGCTCACACTCACTGTGGGCATGGTACTGAGTGCTTTAACTGCATTCCTCCTCTCATTCTCACTGCAGCGCTTTGAGGTTGGTCCCATTTTACAGATGTGGAAACTGAGTCTTAGGAAAACTAAGCACCATCCTAAATCCCCTGGCTTATAATCAACAGAGATGGGGTTCAAGCCCACATTAGTCTGGCTTCAGGACTGCTGTTCCTTTCAACTAATGAGAGACACTCCCTGCCTCGAGAGGCTACAGACTATGGAAGTCGGGCATCTGAGGAACAACATATAGAACACTACAATAAGCGTGAGTAAAATATGTAGGCGATGCAGTTTTCATTTACTGATTTGTCTTCCTGCTGGCTGGGATGCGTTGGAGACTGAGCTAAGAAGTCCCCACACCACCCCTGGATTTCTTATGTAAAAGTCTCTGCTTTTAAACCATCATTATCTGAGATCTTTCACAGCAATAAAGTTATTTAATTCAGTGCTTTCCAGCATTTTTTACTATATAGATGGGACATATGGAAAACAGGAGTATTTATATGGCACATAAAGGCAAACTCAAGATTTGGGACAGTTTAAGTAAGTATTGGTAAAAGCAGTGATGGGTACCAGAATCGAACTCAGGATGTTGCACTTGCCAGGCAAAAGCTTGTGCCACTGAGCTATATCCCCAGCCCAGTGCATGGTTTTGAGGATAAATAAGATATAAGGCATTTAGGAAGACAGTAAATATTTAATTAGAATAAAACTTGGAAATAACAGTGTTTCAAAAATTTTAATGAGATAGCCTGGCAAGTGCAAGGCCCTGAGTTCGATTTCTGGTACAAAAAAAAGATGAAAAGTTTTAATGAGAAATCAGCTCATTTCTATGAACATGCATCTTATGTTTGATTTTTTTTTTTTTTGAGACAGGGTCTCACTATGTTGTAGTTCAGGCTGCCCTCAAACTGGCAGCAATCCTGCCTCAGCCTCCCAAGTGCTGGGATTACCAGTGTGCGCCACTACATTAGAGTTTATGCTTGAAGTGGTTGCAAAATCCCTGATGATGTTTTTTCTAAATATGTTTTCTTTAGGTTTGTGATCATCACCACTGAGGAGAGATTCTACACAGGATGCTGTGGGCGGCGGCAGCGGCTGTCCTTTTCCTGCGGTTGTCGGCAGTGTTTTGTCCTTACAGAATCTGGGTCCTCTTATTTTTTCTTTAGCGATGCAGCTGCCCTCCAAACCTCACCCTTCTGCCTGTACTTTTGTTGATAATACATTATGCTGAGTTTCTTGTAACAATATAAAGGGCATTACAATGGAAGAACACTTTCATCACATCATGGCAACTTCTTAAATTTTGACGAAAGTTTCTGCAGACACACAGACACTGCCCACAGTAGCACTGATAATTGCATATAGGTTTCAAATAACAATGCCAACTTGACTCGCTGGTAAACCGTCTGCAATTTCACTTCTGCAAAGGTGAAGTTTTTCTTTAAGTCCATAAACATTGTGAGCACATAGCAATATTGAGTTAGCCTTTTTCTCAAGACCACCCTCAGGGCCAGTGATTTGCTGGGTCTCACAGAACACAACAGTTAGTTACAGCTTCGGTGAACACAAAACACGTTCACAGTTAGTTATGAGTTTTATTTTGTTTGTTTGTTTTTATACTGAGTGAACACAGATTCGAGTCAGTAAAGGCAAACAGTGTCTGGGTGAACTCCAGGAGAAAACAGGCTCAAATTTTTCATTGTTCTCCAATGGTGCCACCTCCTTCTGCCAACAATGTAAACACAGGCAAAATGTGGCCACCAGGGGAACTTACCTAGGGTTTTTTTTTTTTTTTTGGTCCTTTTTTTTGACACAGGGTCTTGCTATGCAGTTCAGGCTGGCCTTGAGCTCACAGTAGCCCATGTTGGCCTCGAACCCCCAACGATCCTCCTGCCTCAGCCTCCTGAGTGTTGCCATTATAAGCATGCACCACCATGTCCAGCTACTTACCTAATTTTGATGTGCCGGGTTTTTTGTTTTCGTGATACTGGGAATTGAATCCAGGGCCTTGTGCAAGCATTCTGCCACTGAGTAGCATTCCTGGTCCTTTTTAAAGTTTCATTTTGAGAAAGGATCTCACTAAGTTGATCAGGCAGACCTTGAACTCACAATCTTCCTGTCTTAACCTCCTGAATAGCCAAGATACCCCTGCATTAGAGGTTACTTGTTATTTTAGAGGGGAAAAAGTGCTTTTTTGATTCCATAAATATGATAAACTTGTATTGAGACAATTGAGTTGAGTTAGAACCACTAGGGAGCTCGTAGTTTCAGGGAAGACCCAGACCCCACAGACACAGATGCTGTGGGGTCTCCAAAGGGGGCACAGAGGGAAAAACCCTCACTTCTGCCTGGGAAAGTCCAGGAAGGCTTCGTGGAAGAGGCCACATTTGACACTGAAGAATTTCTCCGGGGAGGTGGGCGGCAGTCCTGCTAGGAAGGATAGCACCTGCGAAGGCATGAAGTTCATAGCCTGCGGCGTGGGACAGACAGAGAATGCTAAGGAGGGCGGCAGAACACCGAGGGCCCAGAAGCGGGGGGGGGGGGGGGGGGGGCAGACAGTGAAGATTTGAGCACAGTTTGTCCGGCAGGCAGTGGGGAGCCGGCGGCGGAGGTTACGCCGAGAGTGGAGAAAGAAGGAGCACAGTCACAGCTGAGTCTTCGCGAGTTTCCCCTGGTGTTGGCACAGGCGAGGTCGAGAGGAGGAAACCAAGGACCCAGAGGTCCGGCGCCGGCTCCCTCGCAGTTTGCAGCGCCGGGCGCAGAGCTGAGCTGTTGGCACGAGAGGGCGCTATGACCCAGGGCATGGCCCTCCTGCAGCCCCTGCCCCCTTTGAGGGCGCCGTGGAGCTCTGGCTTCTGAAAAGACACCCTCCCGGCGGGTCGTGTCCGCTGTCTGGCATTTATTTGACTTTCTTTTTCGGGCATAAGGACGGCTAAACCTGTGGGGTGTTTGTGGGAAGATGGGGAGCAGATAACAGGAAATTCCTTGCCGTCTAACATGCTTTAACTGACGTGCTCTAACAGCAGTTCCGGAAATGAGTACCGGGGTGAGCAGCGCCGCAGCTGCTGCGAACACATGAGCACCACAGGCTCTCAGGACCCACCGCAACCTGCCCCTGAGACCCCTCGCTGCAGTCAGGCCCGAGAGGCACTGCAGAGCAAGTGTCACAGAGGCCTGTGTCCTGCAGTCCCGGCTCGAGAGAGCCCGGCTCAAGAGAGGGGCGGGGAGGGCTTCCACCCGGAGGGAGCAACCGTGATATGGCCCGGAAGAGGGGCGGCTCAGTCTCCGGTTACACCCTAGCTCCAAGGGGCCTAAGCAGGGCCTCCGCCCTTCCCACCCAGTACTCTCTTAGGACTTCTCTCTAGGACAGGGCTCAAGGTTTTGAAAGACTTCTTCCACATATGTAATTAATAATTCATTCATTTCCTACTACATATATATATATATATATATATATATATATATATATATATCCCAAATCAGAGTTTCTGATTAGCGTGAGATGTCCAGACTTCCTGTTCTGAATTAATAATGATAGCAACTACCATTTGCCTAGGCTGACTGCCGGCTGGCTGCCAAGCGCTTTATGTACACCATCTCCTTGAACCTCCACATCAAGTGGGGTACTCTTAGGACCCCCATTGTCCTGAGGAAGCAACTGGCACCAGAAGGGTTTTGGTCCCTTGCCGAAAGCACACAGCTGGATATGGGCTACCCTAGGCTGGTCCTCCTGCAGAACAAACTTGACCCAAATTCTTCCCTTCATCTTGGGAGTCATGGGGTTCAGCCCAAAGACTGACCTGGCCTGTCAGCACATACAGTCTTATCCTGAGCAAACGCTTAATTCTTGCTTTGCATTTAGAAGAACCAGAATAGCTCATGGTGCTCATTTCTATCTTGAGAGTTCCCTGGGGTTCTGGAACTCCAGGTCAGAATCACTGAGCTAGTCCAACCTCCTTGCTCCTCCTCCCATAATGCCCCCCCCCACACACACACACACACTGCTCTGCAGAGCCTTGCGGGCTGGCAGTGCAGCAGAAACAGCCTTCTGGGGACCCGGACAAAGGGTCTCCTAAGCTCTTGAAACCGGAAAAGAGCTCCACGGTCCTTCGGTCATTACCCCCCTTTCCTCCCCTCTTTCCCCCTTTCCAATCTCCCTTGCTTCTGTCCTTCTCAAGCACCTACTGAGCCCCTGCTGTGTGCCAGACCCCTGGCACTGAGGGGACAGGGACAAATACATGTTTCGTGCCATCACTTCAGTTTCTCTTAGGTTACAGAATGTTGCTGCTACATGCAATAGTTTTTGCGATATTATGAAGCTACGTCCACCACAAAGGCAGTTTCCAGCAGATGTCACCTGCAGCGCCCACTGGAGCCTCACCCGCTGGCACGCAGGCTAGAACGTGCCGTTGCCTGCTCCCACTCCGCCGCACCCTGCGTCCCCACCCACTTCCCTGTCCTCCCTTCTAAAACGGCAGACTCTGTGCTCCATTAGCCCCGTAGGGGGCGCTGGCCGCTTTTCTCCCTTTCTCCTCTCCTGCCATTCATGACCGGCTGCAGATCAGTTTTCTCCCTTGCACCAGTTTCACAGCCAGGCTTCACCACCTACCTGGTAGAAAGCTCATGTCATGCTGTGGCACCCTGGCTATGACTCAGTGACCAGACAGCTGCTCCGGGTGGGCGTGGCTGCGCTTCGGTCCTGCTCCCGAAGGGTCCCGGGCAAACACAAGCAGTCTCTCCAGCTCTCTTGGCTCTAAAAGGAAGCCAGGAGTCTTGGTGGGAAGTCTGTAGTAGCCACAGGAGGGGAACGTGACCCAGCAGAAATTCTGATTTGTTTCTAGCATTGGAGTCTTCTGTCCTTCGAGACAGTCTTTTAGTAACCAACTGACATGTAAACCAAAGCATCAAAATTTTTTAGCCAAACGTTATAATATTTTAACAGATACGATTTTTAACACTGTTAGAAAAGTAGTATATGCTCGCTGGAAAAAAAATTCAAGTAATAGAGAAAGTAGATGTTAATTTCAACCTTTACGATCAGTCTAAATCACTGTTAACATTTTGGTGGGTAAATTTCCAGGTATATATAATCACATATAATCAAATGGATGTATAAATGTGTGGTTTTTAATGTATGAATATAAATGGGAGAAAAACATTTTTAAATACACATTAAAATATAATGAAAGATTAAAATATAAGTATGTTATAGCATATGTTATCTATGTACTATGTTATATATGTATTTAAAATGAGTGCTATTCGACTTGCTCTTCTTTTCAAGTTGGAGTGCAAAGCTGTGGGCGTCTTTTCATGCTGGCCTCGGTGGTTAGCTCTCTCTCTCTCTCATTCTTTTTCTGAGCTCTACAATGTGAACATGTTGTATCGTGAATTGCTCAATCTTTTGCTAATACACATGTTTTGCAATCTTTTATTATTACTAATTATGCTGCAAAGAACTTCCTCCATATAGATATTTTCTCACATTTGCCAATATTTCTACAAAGAAATGCCCAAAGGTGGAACTGATTTGATCAAAGGGGACACAAGTATAATTTTTTTGACATGGGATCTCACTATGTACTTCAGATTAGTCCTGAATTCATTATGTAGGTCAGACTGGCTATCAACTCCCAGCAATCCTACTGAATCAGCCTCCCGACTGCTGGGATTACAGTTATGCACCACCATGCCCAGCCTATAAATTTTTATGTATTCATTTATTTATTTATTTGAGATAGGGTCTCACTGTGCCATTCAAGCTGGCCTTGAGCTCACTCTGTAGCCCATACTGGTCTTGAACTTGCAAAGATCTTCCTGCCTCAGCCTCCAAGTGCTGGAGTTACAGGCATGCACCACCACCCCTGGCAATAGATTCATCTAACCTCCTTGCTTTTCCTTTCTTTTCTTTTTTGGTACTCGGACTTGAACTCAGGACCTTGTGCTTGCCAGGCAGGCGCTATACCACTGAGCTATATTCCCAGCAGCCTATA
The DNA here is from genome assembly GCA_004027595.1 of Dinomys branickii. Lineage (NCBI taxonomy): Eukaryota > Metazoa > Chordata > Mammalia > Rodentia > Dinomyidae > Dinomys > Dinomys branickii. Next base: position 19,874 of record PVLD010010797.1, on the reverse strand, counting down.
AATTTTTGATAGAAATTAATAAACTTCTCTCCAAAAGTAATTCACATTTGTACTGGCCTGTCAGTAGAACTTCATCAGCTCTCCACCTAACACTTCATGTTTTTTAATTGTTTCAAAACTGATACCCGAAAAATCAGCATTGCTGTTCAAACTTTGGATTTGTTTTTCTGTGGAAGTATCCTTGCTCTTTTTTCTTACTCATAGTTTTTATTGTTACTTTTCCTCCTATGTAATTTCTTAAAAATTTGATTTGTGAGAATTTTTTACATGTCAGGATTTTAGCCCTTGCCTGTGTATGAAAACCAAGTCAATCTTTTGCTGCACATATGTTAAAGGTTCCAGGTTAGTCTTTGTCATTTGCTTTGTGTGTGTTTTTCCCACAGTGTAAGATCTGTCTATCTTGCTCTTAATTAACTTCTTTTTTTTTTTTTTTTTTTTTTTTTTGCGGTACTGGGGATCGAACTCAGGACCCTGCGCTTGGTAGGCAAGTGCTTATTCCACTGAGCTATATCCCCAGCCCCTTAATTAACTTCTGAGATGTGCCTTGTTTTGGAGATTTTCTCTACTTCATACCATAATTATGAAACTCTTTTCTGATATTTTCTTTGAGTAGTTTTATGGTTTTGTTTTGTATCCATGCACATTTAACCTATGTGGAATTTATTTTAGTGGTTGCCATGAGTTAGAGATAATTTGACTTTTCTCTCTGAATAGTTCATCAGTTATCCCAACCTGTATTTTCCCCTCGAATTTCTGAAATGTCACCTTATTATAGGGCCTGATTTTCTTATGTGTGGGGCCCTATTTGTGTATTCCGTTCCACTCCACTCACCTTCCCATCGTTGCTTTCTGAGACAGTTTCACGCTTTGATCACTGCAGCTCTTAATATGCTCATACTGTTTTCTAAACCCTCCTCGTCGTAAGACCACCAGATCTAGGGAGCTGCATGCCCCGTCTGGATGTGTTACTGACTCTGGAATAAGCCCAGCTGGGTGTGGGGCTGCAGCTCAGCAGTAAAGTGTGTGCTGAATGTGTACAAGACCCCTGCAGAGCACCACACTGAGGGAAAACTGTAAGGTCAAACTGTTTCCTCAAGGTGACTCTGCATCTCCCTGCACTGTTCTTTTGTTCATCCCGTGAGTACTTAGCACCTACTCTGTGCCAATGCTCTGAGATCAGAAGAGATTTCAGCATTTAACCCTCAGGGCCATGATTCCCAAGTTCCAGGGGGTGCTTTACTGTCAAGGGCTCTTCAGGAAGCCGTGCTCAGGTCCTGAGTCTTTCGGATGCCCCTGAGCCATAGCTGAGCCACAGCCAGGGACAGCAGAGCCAAAGGAAGGGGAATTTTAAATAAACCCAACTTCCTTTCCGACATCATTAGATCCTTATCTGGTTCAGTTTGTTCCTATCAGATAAGAAAAAGCCACGAAGGGGGGAAGGGGCTGGGAACTATGAAGTCCTGTAAGCTTTCAGAAGCAGCGGTTTTTGTCTTTTTTGTTTTTTTAAGAGAAGGAAAGGTAAGAAAACAAAAACCGAGAAGGCTACTGTCTAGCAAGTCTCTGCGTTCTAGCAATGAAGAGGCAGGATAGGCTCAGTCTGTTCGTGTGACCTGGGCATGTCATCTGTGTCCTCTGGGCTCCATTTCACAAACACAGCCTGGACAAACAGGCACCATGCTGGGAGCTTTTCTTCTCCACAGTCTTACTTGATCCTCAGAAGCTCTTGCAGGTAGTGTCACTCCTCCTGGCTGACACAAGACCAGCAGAGCTCAGGCTGAATCTGAATTCCTCCCGCTGTCGCTGTCCCACCAGTGTTGCAGTGTGTTGGAGATGGTCCAGACGAAGGGCAGAAATCAGGGCCCACTACGGAGCCAAGCCAGTTAAAGCAGTGGGTATCTATCCTGGGGCAAACTGATCTGAGATGGACCAGAGAGATTAAAATCCACGCTGCAGGAGGATCAGCCTTTGTTATGGGGGCGGTTTGTGCATGACAGTGGAAGGATGGACCAATACGTGGAGTGGGGAAAATGAGTTTTCACCACACACAAAATCTACTGTGGTTTAAGGACTTACATTAAAAAAAAAAACTTTAAAACTCAGAGTAAACGTCATAGGTATTTACCTATATTTAGAGCCAGGAGTAAAAATTTCTTAAACAAGCCTAAAAGGCATTTACTATAAAATACAAGATGGATAAACTCACTGTATTAAAGTTAAGAACATAGGTTTAATCAGACACCTTAAAAAAAGTGAAATGATAAGCTATGAGAGCAGAAAAATCAGTAATATAAACAACAAAGTTCTATTATGGAGATTTTTCTCCTTTTTCTTTCTTTCTTTTTTTAGACAAGGTCAATTATGAAGGCAAGTGTGGCCTCAAATTTGCAACAATCAGCCTCCCAAGTCTGGGATTGTAGGTATGTGCCACCATGTCCAGCTGAGAATTTATAAAGAACTAAATTCAGTAAAAAAGAAACCTTTTTTAAAAAAGAAATTAAATGAAAATGGACAAAAGGAAGCAGACCAGCCAAGAAGTGTGAAGAGATGGTCAAGTTTGGTAGTGACCCAGAAAATGCAAATCGAAGTCTCAGTGAAACACCATTTAACATCCATTCAATCTGCAATGCTAGGAGTCTGATACCACCAAGCCTGGGAGAGGACATGGACCCTGTGATATTCTGCACATTGCCAGTGGGAATGTGAGTCAGCGAGACCATTATGGAAAACTCTGGCGTTATCTTCTAAAGCTGAATGTTCACACAGCTTATGACCCAGCAGCCTTACTCACAGTGCTGTTCATGTAGTAAAACCAGAAACCATCTGGAACTGATTGCATTATCTGTTCATAACTATTCTTTCCCTCTTTACCCTTGCCAGGCTGCCTTGGCAAAGAGTCACCCCTAGTAGAGCCAGCTCTCAGCTCACATAGTGAGAACTGGAAATAAGTGTTGCTATAAGCCATTGAAATATCGAGGTTGTTTGTCCCTTAGGAGAGGATGAAAAATATCCACCCCTGACAGGAGAGTGAACAGGCTGTGATAAGCTCCCCTACAGCATACAATAGACAGCAATCAGGGTAAATAGACTACAAAGACATTCCTCCAATATGAATTTATCTTGTCATTCTAATAGTAATCAAGACAAGTAGATCTCAAAAGATTATATACCATGTGCTATCCTTTTGCAGAGTTAAAAATGACTAACATTAAAAGTATGTTTTTACCTTGTAATCCCAGCAATGTAGGAGGCTGAGGCAGGAAGGTCGCAAGTTTGAGCCCAGTCTGGGAAACTTAGTGACTTAACTCTTCTATCAAATAAATAAATAAATGAAATGAAGATGTAGCTCAGTGCAAAGGTCCTGGGTTCAATCACTGGTACCATAAAAAATAAATACATAAAGTAAAAAATAAAAGTATGCTTTTAAAGAATATACATAATTGTAACAAATTATGATGTAAGAAGGAAACAGCTGGGTATGCTAGTGTAGGCATACAATTCCATTACTCTGGAGGCTGAGACAGGAGGATTGCAAGTTCAAGTCCAGTCTGGGCTAGATATCAAGACTGTCTCAAAAAGCAAAAGAAACAAGGGATGATGAACACAGGACACGGGGTGATGGGGTCTTCATGTGCAGAGTGGGGAGGGCTCATTCATTAGCAGCATAGGAGGCAGGATGCTGAGGCCCCTCATACTTAAGGGGCCCACAAAAATAGTTCATTTAAAGTCAGAAGAAAAGAATTGACTTTTAAATCGAAATGTTTTAACATATTGAATACATATTTTATAAAGTACCAAGGCAATCATAAAATACGCATGTGTGCATACACGTATGTACATATGTATGCATGTCTGTGTTAGGGAGTTTGCATGTATAGGGAGAGGCTCCCAAAGGTAAAAGTGTCCAGGGTTCATGAAAGTAAAAATGCAGTGTTGAGGGGAACCAGGGAATAGCACAGGGAGCTTATGGCTATTTATAGGTCATGGCCACAGTACTGGCTCTGGTTTGAGACAGCCGTGTTATGTAACAAAAACTAAATCACACGTATAATATACATGAGCCAATGGAACGAGTGTGCCATAGACCAAAAATTATGATAATCTAAGTTGGTGTGCAAAATGAAGAACAACCAGCAAAACCATTAAATGTGACTTTGTAAATGCTTTCAAATAAAATCTCAAAATTTTCACTTAGGAAAATTTTCAGTCCACTTCTGTGAACATACATTTTTAGATCAGATGCTGTGTTTCAAGCAGCTACACAAAATTCCTGGTCAAAAAACTTAAAATAACTACTTCTATAAATTACAGCCATTTAAGCATTTACCACAAGCAAAATTTTACTCAAATAATCTAATAGTGCTTCCCCACCCCTTTTTTTGTCATAAATGAATGAATTTGCTTAAAATGGTGTAAGTGGAACTGGGTGTGGTGGCGCACACCTGTAATCCCAGCACTTGGGAGGCTGAGGCCAGAGGGTTGTTGCAAATTTGAAGCCAGCCTGGGCTACAAAGTGAGCTGAAGGCCAGCATGAACTGCATAGTGAGACCCTGTCTCAAAAAGACCAAAAATAAATAAATAAATAAAACAGAGAGAGAGAGAGAGAGAGAGAGAGAGAGAGAGAGAGAGAGAGAGAAATGATGTAAGCAGGCTTTGACTTCAATAGAACTTTGTTGTATCAAATTATTTCCAAATACTAATGAAACTCTTATATGCAGAAAGCTCATCATTACGGCAATCAGTCTGCAGCCCCTTGGGTGCTATTGGAAGAACACAGCCACCAGGGACAGATGTTAGTTTTGTGGAAGGCTGTGGTTTATACAATTTCAGGAAAGGGGCTGCGTGTGCAAGACTCTTTAAGAAAAAGATTACCAAACACAAGAGTAAAATCAGTATCATAGCAGATACCATTAATGCACCTAATTCTTCACCCCTCCTGTGTCTACACCTTTGCCATGCAACCTGGCAGTTCTGAAGCAGTGTATTTTTACCTTGACTCTGTGCTTGGCCATGTGACTTGCTTTGACCAACAGAATTGGGCAAAAGTGACAACAGGAATACAGGTCTGGTCACCTTGTACTTTACCATCACCATGAGAAGGACACTCCCTGGTGTGCATATCAGTCAGTGTGTCATATCAGGTAGGAAAACAAGGGACACATGGACCACGGCCATCCAACCAGCCCAGCCTAAACAACCTAAGCACCCGCAGCTGCAGCCTAAAAGTGTAGATCTGCAGATCTGTGCCAGTAAAGAAGTCTGGCTAAAAGCCCCTGCATTTGGAATCAGCGTGTCACACAGTGGTATTATACAATAGCTAACAAGTGCGAGTATAAACGTGAAGACTAATTTGTAATAAAATAATATATTGTGATGAATATAAAATTGTAGCAGCTGGCAAATAGCTTGGAGGTTATGGAACACAGAAAAACACATTACATTCTTATGCATTGCCTGTCTGATATGCCTGTATAATTTCCTACATTTTAGGCAACATTTTCTCTGGTTGCCTCTTTACATGTGACAACAATTTTGTAATTCCGTGTTTCTAGAGAGAGAAGAAGGAGACGATTCAGGTTTCCCTCCAGCACAGTGTATGGAAAACAAACTGTGGTTAGTTTTGTAGTTTACTCTAGTTGCAAACGTGGTTGTGGTCATGTTGTGTACATTTTTAGGATTGTTGTCAAATGTGTGAAAACCCCTTTTAAGTTTCTTTCAGAACACTGACTTTTCTTGTGCAATGACTAATCCTAAATCCTCCTTTAATTGGTGCTCATTATCCAGCTTGTCTTCAATGTCCTTTTGAAATGGTGCACTAGATGTTCTATAGTTTCTTAGTCAGTTCAATAATTGGTGTCAAATCTGAAAAACATTTCAGTATTCTTTCCAATGTGTGGATGTGATCTACTCATTTTTAAGATTCCCAGAGACTCCAGGACGCACTTCCTACCTGCTTCTCAAATTCATCCATTTTTCTTAAATTCCTGCTTCCGGAAGGGTCACAGATGTTTTAGTTACCGTTTTCTTCTATAGATTTCCACTAGTTTCATTGTACATTTTTGTTACAGCTTTTATTTCATAGTCTATTAAATTTTAAATATTTTGTGTCAGTCATTTAACACAAATTTAAAGACGGCAAAAATATGAAGCCAACTTAGGTATTTTCAAATCAGAAGTCTGTTAATTTCTCATTTGTCTTATTTAAACTCAAATCTCTCTCCTTCAGAGGGGCCTGGACCCCTCAAATCCTATACCTCCTTGTTACTTTCAAATCTGGAGTCCACTGTCTTTCCCTTAAGGCACCTGACACAATGTCAGCTGATGGCATGGTAGCTGCTGGTACCTTCCAGCAGAAGCTAAGGGATTATAGAACCCAGCTATGTCTCCAATCCCCAGAAATTGACAGACAAATAAATAGATACAATTGAACAAATGAATGAATGAATGACTCTCCTAAGTGACACCAGAGTGTCCCTACTGTGATTCCCGTCAGGATGATTTACCCACCACCAGGATGATGAAGGCCATCACTGGCCAAGTCTATTCCCCACCCACAGCTCCTTTGTACTAAAACAAATCTTCATTGGTAATATCTTTTCCATAAAAAATTTTAAAAGACCAATCCAGGGCTTTTTGATATAACACACAAGTGATCTCTCTCTCCCCCACTCAAAGTCTGTTCAACCAATGGTTATTTCACCTACTTTTGTATTCTTAATACAGTTCGATGTGGATGTACCTGAGTGTGTTATTTTTACTCCCCTTAAAAGATTAACCCCATGTGCAACCTCGAACACAGCATGTCCTTCACTGAAGTCCTCGTGTCCCTGCTCTGAGCAGCGCATCGCCTGTTTATCTGTGCTTGCGCAGAGCATGACTCCAGTGTGTCCCAGACACCTTTGCTGCCAATACCTCCCTTTGCGTGGGTTGCTCCTTCCTGGGAGGGAAGGCTCCGTGAGTGGAAGGACTGGCACAGGCAGAGCGCAGGGGCAGGCAAAGGAGCAAGAGCGGTTCTGCAGAACATGAATAGAGCTCACCATCAAATTCACCTGGGGAATTCTGGACTGAGCAAGGGTAGTTAGCCAGACATTTTCCTGAACGGTTCCTCTGAACTCTTCATATGGGGAAGTGTCTTGGGTCCACAAGACAGAGATTTATGAGCAACATTTCCAAAATGCTTTATTAACCTGATGGCACACTTGTTATAAAGGGATGGCAGAAAAGCTGGAAGCTGGAATGGCTTGAGGCAGAAGATGTAGGTCCTGGAGGCCCAGCTGAGGAATTCTGACCTTCTCTGAGAGAATGCTGGAGGTTGTTAAACAAGATGGTACCATCAAGGGACTGAGGGCTGAGTCTGCCTCCAATGCCAGCAGATGGACGATCTAAAGAAGGAAGGAAGGAGCTGGGCATGGGGACACATTCCTATAAAGCAGGAGGATCACCATGAGCTCAAGACAGCCTGAACTATGTAGCAAGACCTGTCTCAAAAAAAGCAAGGGAAGGAGACTGACACACTGCGGGCTTCCGAACCGTGCTGTGCCTGTCCTGCCCATACATGTGCATACTGAGTCTTCACAGCTCTGCGGAGATGATGCGATTCTGCTCTGTTCTGACTTGAGGGAACTAAGGCTCAAAGATGCTGAGCCGGGTGTGGTGGCGCACACCTGTAATCCCAGCACTCGGGAGACTGAGGCAGGAAGATTGAGGTGAGTCTGAGACCAGCCTGACCTCACAGTGAGCTCAAGGCCAGCCTGAACTGCATAGCAAGACCTTGTCTCAAAGAGATAAAAAAAAAGAAGAGCCGAGCCACCAGCCCCAGTGTAGAAAGTGGCAGAGCCAGTGCTTGAGTCCAGCCAGAGAGCAAGAGGGTGACCTGGCTGGGCAGGGGCACTGGGGTGGAGAAAAGGGACAGCACCTTGAGGCCTTTGGCACTGTGGCCTCTTCAGGGAGCTGCTCCTGGAGCCAGCTAAGCCTGAAGGCGCCTGGCTTGGAGAACCCCCAGAGGGAAGCTGGCGAGCACCAGTGAACAGCACAGCTTCTGCACAACCACAGCTCTGTGAGGATGGAACCGGAGGCCCCAGCCAGGGCTGTGCTGCGAGGGGCATCTGAGCATGGAGCTCCCTTTCCCTGCTTCTTTCCCGCTGCCCCCCACAGGAGGGAGAACAGTCATGTTTCCAGCCAGCTCTCACAGCCCCCGGGGCGTTCTAACTGATCACTCCCTTCTCTGTGCTTAGGTACCCCATGTGTCAACAGGGTCACTGGGCTCCTCTCAATTCCCAGTGCTCTCCTAAGAACTCCTATCCACCCAGTGCTGGGTTATAGGATCCCCCGTTCCGGCCCTTCCTCAAGGAATTTTGGGAACTGCCTGTCATGTATCTGACCATCCTGGCCTGGCCTGGCCTGGCCTGGCCTGATCTCATTGCATCTCATCTTGTCTTTTGTGATGCTCTTCACTGTATTCCCTCACTGAGTGTCGGCCAGGAGCCCATGCTTTGCAGGCACTGTCCTGAGAATGGGGGACGTGTTGTTATAGGGCCTCCCCTGTAGGGTGGATGCCGCAGTGACCTTCGTTTTTCCCCGAGGGAGGCGTGCTGGGCTCAGGGCCCAGGCCTGTACGTGCTGGAGCAGCCATGATGAGGGGACAGTTTGGCAGACTTCTCTTCAGTGGGATGTAAATCTTTGGTTCTGTCACTCAGTACAAGTCGCTTTACCCCACGAATCTTGGCTCCCGCCTATGAAGTAGCCCTCCCAGGACCAGCCCCACAGAGCTGCAGGAGGAAATGAGATCATGCATGTCAAACTTCCTGGCAGTCAGTAACTGTTTCTCAGGGTTTTAAAGTGAGTTTCCCCCAGAATACCCTGCACCTTCCCGTGCTCAGTTCCACAGGGCTGCAATGAGTGATTCAGCGAAAAAGTGAATAAATAAAGTGATTTCCTAGGTTGCTTGAACCCTGGTGCCAGAGGTATGCTGTCCTGGGAGTCCTTACACAGCCTGTGTGATGGGGATGCAAACTGTCATTTGCTGAGCATATAATAAGCTGGAGGAACTTCTCTGTGTTTTCCCTACACAGTTCAGGACCTAGAGGCAGAATTTAAACTGGGCAGTCTGACCTCACGGCCTATGCTCCTAACCACTCTATTCTGTCCCCCAGGATTAGTATAAACCTCCGTGTAGTAGGCTGTGAGCTCCCAGGGTCATGAACAAACCCTCATCAGGGCCCCGCATGGGCCAGACCCTAAGGGAGTTTCGATAGCTTCATTCATTCATTCACTTTTCACCTAACTTATCCAAGCAACAAATACCTGTGGAAAGCCTTTGAAATGTCAGGCACTATTCTAGGAGCTGGGGGTAAGCAAAGGAAACGATAGAGAAAACCTGTTCCCATAGCATCTACGTTCTGGTGGGGATCCAGGCCCTCCACAGAGAAACAAATACACCAACAAGAAAAATATCAGCTAGCAATTCATGCAGAGTTAAAGTAAGACTACATGGAAGGAGTGACCGTGTCGCTGTTTTCTGTGAGCTGATATTCTAGCTGAGACATGGCTGATGAGAGGAAGCCAGCCACCTGGAAAGCAGGGGAAAGAGTGTGCAGACAGAGGTACCAGTAAGTGCAAAGGCCTGAAATGGGAGCAACTTAGACATCTCTGGGACCAGAAGGAAGCCCTGAGCTCAGGGTCGGCTGGGAGAGGACAGCACAAAGCAGGGGCCACATCACAGGGTTTCACAGGCCAGGAGGAGGAGGTTTTTGGTTCTTTTTCAATGTACAATTGGAAGGCTTTTAAACAGGAAAATGACATGATCTGATTTTTAAAAAATTAATAGACCTCATTTTTAGCACAGATTTAGATTTATAGAAAAAGTTAGTAGAAAGCACAGATAATTTTCTCCCAGCCTCCCCCAGTTCCTCTATTATTAGCGCTTTGCATTGATGTGGTATATTTGTTTCAACTGATGAGCTGATACATTATTATGAACTAAAGCCCATACTTTATACCAGGGTTTATTTTACTCTGTGATGCCCTTGAGTTTTGACAGACTTAGGGCCTGGATCCCCATGGCCGAACCAGACGGGGCAGCCTCCCTGCCTGCAAACCCCAGGATGAGCTCCACCTGCTTGTCCTACTCCCAGCTTCTTGGTAACTGCCAGTCTGTTTATTATCTCCATAATTTCTGTCTTGTCCGAAACATCCTACACTTGGGAATCATAAAGTATGTAATCTTTTTAGACTGGCTTCTTTCGCTTGACTTGATTTTTTAAGAAGGGTCACATTGGCTGTTCGAACAGCAAACTGGGATGGGATGAAAACAACAGAGGGAAAGCCCGTGAGGAGGTGAACCGGCCAGGGCTCCACAGTGGGGCTGCCAAGCTGTAGGAGAAGGAAATGAACTCAGGGTTTGGGGGAGAGCCGGAGCTATCAGGAGCTGCTGATGGTCATGGACAGGAGCGCCTCCCACAGGTTAAACCAGCCCTGGAGGAAGTAGGATTTTAAAGCTGTTGTAGACATTGCTGTGGTTGTGAATACACTTAAACACTGTTGATTTCCTCTTAGAATTGGAGACACAGGTTCAGAGAGGTCCTCCAGCAAGCCTAGGGCCACGCAGCCAAGCTCCTCGCTCAGCCTAGGTGGCAGACCTTCCTCCAGGGTCTGCCATCAGCTGCCCCCTCCCTGCCCCCTCCAGTGTCTTTGTTAGATATTTTCTCCTCTTGGTGGTCATTTTGCATAATCAATAAACCACTAGCAGAAATAAAAGGCTTCCACATTTATACACTGCTGACTCCCTGCCTGGAAACTCCTCCCCTTTGCCCTATTTAAACCCTTCTGTCTTCTCATCACACCTGAGGGGAAGACAGCCTGGTCTCGAATTCAGCAAGATGGCTTGTTAACCTGCCCTAACCCCTGAATTAGTTCAGCTTATTTTCAGGTACTTCTGAGGGGAAAGAAAAACCATAGGCACTGGGGAGCAGCAGTGGTTTCTTGGGAGGCTGCAGATTCAAGAATGAGGAGTTGAATAGACAACTGGTATGATGGGTAGGTCAGGAGGTCTCTAGGGACCACGTCAGGCAAAGCCTGCTGCCACAGGGGACACAGTGGCCCCAGAGGCTGCCCTGCTCCACTACACTCTGCAACCAGAAGGCACCGGATGGTCCCAGCTTGGGCCTGCAGGGCCCCTCACTCCCCTGGTCACGCAGGTCTTTGAGGCGAGCACAGTGCCGTGTGACAAAGCAGCAGCAGAGGGGCGCAATCCTGTGACTCCCAGTAAGGGCAACATCTTCCAGGGAGAAGGAGCTGCTAGCAGCCTCCAGCAGTCTCGGCCATCCCACCCTCAGCAACCTCACCACCCTGCCATCGCTCTTCCCGGGTGTAATTCTTTTGCGCCCGTGTTTCTCTTCTTGGACAGTGGACTCTGAAGATGGTAGCCTTGACTGTATTTGGGGTGCGGCAGCGGTAATACCCCAGTTGCTGTCCTCCCTCTTTCTATGTTAATAGGGACTCTTTTTGGCTAGGATCGTGGCCTCTCAAGGGAATGACATGCTCCAGTCTGACTAGCTGGGTGTGACCAAGTCCTGCCCAATTCATAAGGATATCTTTAGTTAGACCCTTCCCAGAAAAGGGCATGCACTCACCCGACTGGGGTGTGGCGTGGTGGTGTGCATGCTGAGACCATGTGGGAAAAGAAAACTCTCTAGGAATGGCAGAGCCACCAAGTAGAGATCTAGGGTCCCTGGTAGCCTTTAGATGCCGCATTGGCCTTGAAGTGGTTCTGGGAGTTAATAAAGCCTCTCTTTCTCTTTAATAAGTCTTTCTGCTGCCTAATATAGCCACAGGAATAATCATGCCTAATTCAGTGACTGACACTTACTTAATGTTCAGTAAGTTATCATTGGATTATTAAATCAATTACAAAAGGAGAAACCCTCAGTTCCACCATTTGACATATCGACTTTGCATTTTCCCTCTCAGCTCTGCTTGACATGTAGATGTAGATGATATTTTTAATAGACACAATCAGAGCAGAAATAGAATTTTTCTATCCAGCATTTTTCCTGTAACAGTAATTGCATAATAAGTATTTTCCATGTTAGGTCATATTATCATCATTTTAAGTGGGAGTATAATTTTCTACCAAAGAGATCAACCATAATTTGCATAACCACTCCCTTATTGCTTGATAGCTACATTTTCTCTATTTCTCATAATTACAGAGAATACTGCAGTGAAGTTGCTTATGATTCTAGTTTTTAACCTCTCTTCCTCTTGACAATTCACTCCAGAATGGGATTTTTGTCTTTTCTAACGCCTTAGCAAATCCTCCACCTTCACCAACTCTGAAGCTTTATAATTTCCAATTAAATGCTGAGCAATGTCCACAATGAGATTAACAGTTACAGTAGCAACAAAGGCCCATTACTGATCACTGACCACGCAACATGCTGAGCTGGGCTCCTTTCTATTATCAGCCTATCGAGATGTTCTGATTCATCCTCATGGCAGGGCGCTATGGCACTGGGAAGCACTTATCCCAAAGTCATGCTGAATTTACATCTCAGGAAGCAGCCCCCCAGCCACCCACGGTGAGCTCCATGCCCAGGCCCAGCACGGCGAGGGGCCCTAGCATGAGTGAGCAAGTCTCCCAGCAGGGTGGGAAAAGTACATTTAGCAACTTGCTACCCTCACCCAAGCTGCCTGGGAAAGTGGCCTCAGGGGCTGGGAAGGCCATGCTATGACAGTCCCAGGCAGCCATGCAGAGGGCACCAGAGTGGTGCTCACTTGGGCCTTCTGGTCTCTTAAGGCCTTAGGCACAAACAGAGGGCTGGAATCCAAGCCACTGGAGGAGCTTTCTGTGCTGCCCCTGAAATAGCCTGGCTCTGCTGCTCGCAGCTCCTGCTCTGTACCAGCAGGCAGATCCCGGAATAGCTCTTTCCTACTGCAAGGTGACCCAGTTAGCAGGCTCCTCTTGTCATATGAGGTTGGCTGCACAAGACATTTACCCGCCTCTTTCTACCCAGAGCAAGCCCAATCCAGCACTTTCCTCTCCCCACTTCCTGATACAGTTCCTGATTCTTCTAATATTTTGAGAACAGGTAATAATACATCAACAAGAGCTTCATGACCTCAAAGCATGTTCAAACAGTACCCCACTTCCTCAGAGCAGGCCAGGGAGGGAGGGTCCATTATTCTTCCACTTCACAGCTAAGAAATGAAGGCACAGAAAGGGTAAGGAGCATGAGCAAGGACACACAGCTGGGAGAAGATAGAGCCAGCATCTCAACTCAGGTTTCTGATGCCAAGACCAGCTGTCTTTGCAGTGCCCTGGGCTTCCTGACCACAGTAACTAAGCCTTCCTCACCTATCCCCTGCCTGTGATCTATCTCCTCTAGCGCCTGGCTGTAGAACTGACTGCAGAGGTGGAATTCAGCCATGGCGGCCCATCACTCAGGATGCAGCTGGGGTTTGAGTTCCAGCATTTGTCAGCTCTGTAACCTCAGACAAGTTGCTTTAGCTGTGTGTGACTCAGTTTCTACATCTGTGTAATAGAGTAATCATCACACCTGCATCCTCAGCTTGCTATAATGAGTGATGTATTCCTCTTGTTTAGACCTTTTTGGTAAAGTAACTGTTTACCATTACCATTGACATCCTGAACATACCCAAAAAAGAAAAAGTGGAAGACTGGCTAGTGCCCGCAAAGCATGATTGTCCCAAAGACCTTTAAGACTCTTCCAACGCCACTGCTTCACGCACCTGGGGAAAGGGTTGTATTTAGAGCACCACAACTCCAGGATATGGCAACTTTTCCAAGACAATGGGTTCTGCTGGGTGGTGGGTGGCTTGCCAGAGTTACAGTGTCATGGCACAGTGTCCCTGACTGTCATGGCAGGACGCCATCGCAGGAGGGAGGGAGGTATAGAGGAAGTGCCCGCCACTGGGCTCCCCTGCCCCAAGCTCTCCCCTGTGGATCCTCCCATTTACTCTCCACCTGGAGCAGCACACTGGCAGGGAACACAGGGAGAGCAAGGTGCCTGCCCTGTTGTCCCTAGGAGCAGAGGGTGACGTGGAAGAGAAGATGGGGAAGGAGAGGGAAGGAGATTAGCAGCAGGCTGCGACCACTGAAGACCATAACCAATGGGCTTAAAGGTAGAAGTGGCTGCAGGCCAGTGTGAACAGAGCTGGATGCGTGGGGTCAGACACTGTCCTGCTAAGTCCTATCTCCACCACATGAGGCCACAGTTAAATTGCTCAACCACTAGCCTCAGTTTACCCATCTGTTAAAAATATACATTTAACACTTATTATGGTCTGTCTTCATGGGGAGACAGTGAGAACCAGATGAGTCATCTACATGCACACCCAGCACAGGGGTGGGTGCCCGGGAGATGCCAAGTAAGCACCTGAGAATCTGAACTTGAATAGCCTGGGCAGTGAAGCCCCTGGGCCAGAGGTATCATTGTAGGAGTCTGGAGGAGACTGTGGTCTGGAGTAAACAAGGAAGGCTTTAGGATACTGGGGGACCCAGCGCTGGGTCCTGGAACCCAGATATGGAGGGCAAAGGTGGGGGAGCGGTCAGAGAGCAGGCCCAGCAGGGTGAGGTGGGGTGGGGATGAGCCAGGGCATGAAGCCCTCAGAGCAGGAGCCTCCTGGCCCCTGGAGAGCTGGGGGATGTCGCCATGGCCCTTCTTCCCTGACTGCAGCCCCAGCCTCCTGTCACTGCACCACTCCATCTCCTGGCCCTCACCTTTCCCACACATGTGTGTCCAGCATCCCTCCCGGCCCTGGCCTCATGGGGTTTCCTTCTGACCACTAACCACACTCTTTGAGACTATCCCATGCAGTGCTTTGCGTACATGCTTATTGTCTGACAACCCCAAAGACAAAGAGACCCTCGAGGAAGGGACCCAGCCTCGCTCACCTACTCACACTAGCTCCTGGAGCTCCGGCGGCCCACCACACGTGTTAAGTGAAGAGACAGATGAACTACTATAGGAAGTCCGACCAGCAGGTCACACAAGAGAAAGCTGTATTGTGTGATACCAAATGGGGAAGGGCTGTGAAATCCGGCCTAAGGAGCTTGGGTGTCTTCTAAAAAGAACCAGAAGAACCTGTGACAAGCTGGGCACCATGGCACATGCCTGTAGTTCCAGCTATTCAGGAAACTGAGGCAGGAGGATTACTTGAGCCCCGGAGTTCAGCAGCCACCCTGTGAACAACTGGTATTGAGTCGGTCAGGTTTTCAGTCCTGGGTGACTGGGAGATGGCCAGAAATCAGTCATGAATGTGTTGCTTGAGAACAACACATCTGTGAATCAAGTTCTGGGCTGGGCTTGGAGGTGCAGACACAAACGGACCATGTCTCCTTGCCCCAGCTGTGCTTCCACCACAGCACAGCTCTGTGGAGTGGCAGACGGTCTAGTGGAGCACTGAGCAACCTACGCCTAGACCTCCAACAAAGAACGCCACAGCAACCAGGATTCTGGGCAAGGGTGCCCAACTTGAGAAATGACAGAGGGCACTTTGACAAGAGGACAGAATATGGAGGCCCCTCTGGGCACAGTGGTGGTGCTCTGTCCCTCGCATCCCTCCAAGGCCCCCAAGAAAGGAGCCATGGCCTGGCTGCTTCCTACCTGAGTACCTCTCCTTGGGCAAGGACACAGGGAGTAGGAGGTAACATGCCCAACAATGGAGTATTCTTTGAGCCACAATGGGAATCAATAGAGGCTTGTTTGCCCTGCTCTCTGGAGAGCAGCCAACATGCTGGGCAGTGAGAGGGGCCTAGAATGATGCTGAGAACACTGGGTCCCCGGCTAGGCCAACCTGGAACATTGTTTTGGCCCCAGAGCAACCACACTTGTAGCTGGGAGCACCCACAGCTATGGTTGCACACTGTTTGGGAAGGATCTGGGCTAGTGATGGCAAACATACGGCACTTGTGCCACAGTGGGATGTTTGTTATTGAAAGCTCTGAAAGTTCACCGTAACTGATCTGGGCCATCCTGGTCACTCTGCCCCAAGGGCCTTGTGTGCCAGCCCATGTTTGGAGGAGATAGTTCCTAGATGTGCCCCTGCCTGAGGAATGGAACACCACAGAGCACCAACCCAGCATCTTATTTTAAAAATGGGGTGGTGTGGGGGTTTCAAAGGGCCATCAGGCCCGTCTTCCCTTGCAGGTGTGGCCCCTGGGGCTTGGAGACAGGGAGGAGGGTGGGGCTACCAGAGAAGATGAAAGATTGGGAGGTGGGGGAGCCAAGTGGCCTCCACCTTGCTCTGCCCAGGTGAGGAGGGGGCATTTGGAAGGCTTGGAGGTAGGAGAAGAAACAGAGGTCTCTAATGAGCACTTTTGCTACATTTTGCTCTGCAGTGTTGAGCATCATCCTGACTTTCGCTTGCCTTTGAATTCAGTGCCATTGTAAAATTACCTTCAGGGTGGGCACAGGGTGGCAACAGAGGCCATTCCCGGGGCTCTGAACACTGGTTTCCATCTCCAGGTAATTCTAAAATGGCTCAGCACAAAGCAGACACAGAAAGACCTTTTGTCTCAAAACAAAATGAATAACAGAAGTCCCCATATGTCACATAAGTAATCATTGAATGTGATACTGCTTTTCCACAAGTCTGGAGCTTTCTGGCAGTAGGTTATTTCCCTCCAACTTCCGTTTTTCCTGGATCCTGCTTTCTCCACAGAAGCACCTCTCTCTATGTTCTCTGAGGACCAGGCCAGCCAACTGGCCAGCCACTCCAGATCAACACACACAGGAACTTTGTGGGTTCCCAAAGATTTGAGGATGGATGGATGGATGGATGGATGGATGGATGGATGGATGGATGAGTGATGGGAGAACTTGGTGACCTGGTGTGTTGAGTCTTGCCAAGTCTGCATTCCTGTAGTCACTTGTCACCTGAAGGGGCAATGTGGCAGGAGGCTGTATTAACTTGAGCCCTGGGGAGGAACCCTCAGTGTGTCTCAGAGTGCTCTCCACGTTGACTGTAAGTGTCATGAGCACTCCTCGCTAGATTATCACCAAGTCTTGGGTCACCCTTTGTGGGCAGTGCCTCCCTCCTCCAACACTCTATGGGTCACTCAAGAACACCCAGTGCATCTA
Organism: Dinomys branickii; assembly: GCA_004027595.1. Classification (NCBI taxonomy): domain Eukaryota; kingdom Metazoa; phylum Chordata; class Mammalia; order Rodentia; family Dinomyidae; genus Dinomys; species Dinomys branickii. The sequence goes on along the minus strand of PVLD010010797.1, from coordinate 2,775 downwards.
AAGTTCAAGAGAAGGGGACCTGCTTGCTTTTCATGCCCAAGATGGAGAAAATAATCTTAAAAGCCACCAGGAAATTGTCTGATGCCACCTTCACTGCCATGTGTTTCTGCTCTCCAGTGTGGCTGTCCTTTCTCCAGTAAACTCTTGAGCTCCTGCACCAAGCAGTAAGAATCTGCGCTCCCAGCACCATGCCTGGCTCTGGCTCTGGCTCTGGCTCTGGCTCTGGCTCTGGCTCTGGCTCTGGCTCTCAAGCTGTTTTTCCTAGTGTCCCAGGTACCCACTGTAGGAGGCAGCCACTTTCATTCTCAGTCCCAGATCCCAAAGGTTCATGCAACTCCTTTTAAACTATGAATCTTGAGTTTTTACTAAGCAGTACCTAGAATTTAGAAACCCAAAAAAGTTCCCCTTTGAGGATAGAAATGGAGGTGGTCACACAGGACACATTATACCTCACTCTCTGTAGGAGAGGGGGTGGGAACTTTGGGCACCTTTTATGCTAAAATAAAAAATGCATCTTTTTGTTAATAAGAAGCCTTGTTTTTCTTTTTGTACATGGTTTATACTTTCCAATTTATAGGACATTTTGTGACATTTAGGATGCTTGGGCTGTCACTCTCCACTGGAGACTCTGGGACAGTATTTTGGAGAGAGGTGTTGTCCAGTAGCTCTTTCAGGGAATGGTCAGACCCTATCCACTAAGGATTTGTTTCTGGGTAATGTAGCATGTTTCTTTCAACCTGTCTTTCTCTTGCAATAAAGTTAAAAAATAGCTCTGAAATCAGGCTGATGTCAGAAATGTTTCATTAGGCCACCAAACATCTCTGTTAGGTCTATGGCAGGAGCTCTTAGTCCATGGACTGTGGAATTCTGGAAGACATCAGAGTTGTTGCAGGGAGTTAGTGCAACTGGGTATACTGTATGTTTATCTTAAAAGTATTGACATCAAGCTGCCTGTGTTAAAAATCTCAGCCTCACCAACATTCTATCTATGGAAGTTTAAAATGTACTTCTTGAATTCTCTGAGCTTCAATTTTATTGTCTACAGAGTAAAGGTACCTAAATCACAGACTTAATACAATGATTAAAATAATTAATATATATAAAGTGTTTAGCTCTGTGCTTGACATAGTAACTGGTTAATACATGTATATGATTATTGTTATTGTTATTAAAAGCATTGCTACTTATCAAAGGCCTATTATCCAGGCATCACTTCAAAAATGTACCATCTGTTATCTCAAATCCTCACATTTCTATTTTATATAAAGTAAACTTAAGTGATTTACCGAGCACTAGACTTGTATTCAACTCTGGCTTACCCAACCGGCTCTTTCTGGCTCTAACACTTGCTTTTCCTGAGCCAAATCTAACTGTACCGGCACCACAGTGTAAGTGGGTTTGTAATATGTCATGTGAATACATGAAACTGGGATATATTCTAAGTATTTAACAACCATCTCAGCAAAAGACCAACCATCAGAATGGAAATTGCTAGGCTTAAACTGTGAGAGATAAGGCAGGCTTCTGTTCTGTAGCAGGTATGGCTGCACTGGTCATTAGACAATGGGGAATGAGTAAAATTTCCCAAAGCCCATGGTCTCACCTTACTGATATCCAAGAAGGGAATGTTCTATTTTTCTTTTTATTCTCAGAATTGTTATTCTAGCCATTCTCTTTTCCCTTCCAGAAACAAAATTTTAAATTGATCTGCTACAGACCTTTTCCTTTGCAGCAAGACTGGAATAAAATATTGATAGGTACTCATAACAGAAATGTCTGAAAGGGTCTTTTTTGCTACAGTTGTAGAGAGTTAGGAAGATGTTTGCAAAGGCTTGGGGACAAATGGACCTTGGAGCAGGGCAGTAGTAGGAGGTATTTGGTTATACCATATTTTTCTGCTGGGTGTTCAAGACAACGTTGAAATGAGACCTGTGTTAATCAAAATTAACCTCTTTTTATCTATAAAGTTTGGTCTCTTCAGGCAGTACTTTTGGAACCATGTTCAGAACCTGCCAGCTCCTCGGTCCATGTCAGCTGCCAGGTTGGGTCACAGTCTCATTTGACTATGTGGCTTTCCATGGATGCATGGTTGGTGGTCCTCCTTTAGCACACCGTACATTGATTTACTCTTGTCTTCTGGCATCCAACAGTCTCCCCACTCAGGATGTTGGGGGACTCACCAAAATTGCAGGATCCTGTAGAAAGCTCCTCTCATCATGCGTCCTTGTTGACCTTGGAGGGCCAGGGCCAAAATGTTGGCTGTCTTCTTAGCCCAGTTACCTTTCTAGTTTTGGTCTCCAAAGCCCAGGTGCTGGACACCCAGGAGATGAGTTAAACCAGTATTACAATGGGAGCAGTACATTTAATCTTCTGATCTTGACATCAAGTACCTAGAGATATGCAACATGACCAAGAAACTGTTATTTCCCTACCAATCATGGTTGTCTTAGAAGTTGAATCCCTGCAGAATATTAACAGATAACAATTATAAAGTTTCACTGAGAAAACTTGAGATCACATTTCAGTGTAATAATCATGACATTATGGCCCTGAATCAAGGCCAGCAGCTTTCTGCAGCTGTTGGTTTCTTTTTTTTTTTTTTTAGGGAATTAAAACTGGATGTTGTATTACATAGTTATCTTCACATTAGTTAACACAAAAACATTAAAGGAAATACCAAATTATAGATAAGATAGTAGGGAATTTGCACTGGATGCTGTATAATATAAAGTTATCTTCATTTCTGCTAATACAAAAACGACTGAGGAAATACAG